>VBVQ01000843.1:4372-45983 GCA_011636635.1 Tetramorium simillimum | reverse complement strand
ATACCACCATAAAATCCTCCAATTAGTTTTTTGATAAATAAATATTAAGGAAAAGTTATATGTCGTTTTATTATATTTGTTTCACGAATAAAGAAAAATTTTTTTATATTTTTTTATTAGATAATGTTTCCCGTATACGAATCAATTAAATTAATACAATTTCTCTCGTTATTTCTTGGAATACCATGAATTTTTAAATTACATAAAAAATTGTCTAAAAATTATAAGCTCGCTTAACTCATAAAATGCCACATAATCCAACATCATATGATTATGACATCTTATTATCCAATCATACCATAATAATATTATTCTTGGGGACAGTGATCTTACTGACAACGCGTCAATATATTATAGAAACTTTGACAGGCCATCACAAGATTCACCGATTTTACTCCTTACTAAATTCGGTCCTTAAAATTGGCATAAATTATTAATAAGTTATTACACTCAACGTACCGATCAGCATTTTATTAACAAAATTAATTGCTAGGATTAGTACGCTGGGTGCATCTGTCCGCAGGACACCCCAATTTCTTTTCTAATAGGAAAATCAGAGTTCATACGACTTCACGCACGTCTCATGTATTCGTAAATTAATGCATGGCAGTATCGCGTCGGTATTTCCTATAGGGATATTACGCAATGTTACTGAGCTTCTAATGTAATTTCTTCGGCCTCATTGAGCAAACATATATGTCCGGTATTGTACGGTGATAATAACATCCGTTATATTATATTTGAATCGCGAGTTTATGTGAGTTGATATAAATTCCACATTACGGGACACTTATTCAATATTGCTACGACAGGGATACGTTTTAAGGCAATCTCCACCGTCTTGACCGTGTCTGGCTGCGTTCACATATCTGTAGAACTTTTGACTGGACGTACTTCCTGTTATGTCACGCCTGAGTTCTTGCGGATCTCTGAAAATACGTGTAATTTTGTTAATTAATCCAATCTGCAAAAGACACAATCTCTTTCAAAAGCATAGTGAGAGAGATTATACGTCTCAATTAACGTGCTTGTTTCGAGCCGCGTCGACCCGATTCATGATGTTTTCCTTGCTCGTTACCGGAATAATTCGATATACGCGCATTGCTCTGAAACGTAATTTTGTTGCTCCTAAATAGAAAGTTACTTTTCAAAAGGCTGCAATTATGCGTAAGCAAGTTACTCGACGAACGTTACGGACGCAACGGAACTGTACTATATTTCCGGTCCGACGCCTAGCCGGCTCGACTGAAAGTATCTTCATAACTTATGCTAATAATAAAAGACCAAGCAAGACGCAATACTTGAAGCTAGGTAAGATGAGCACGATGCGCGAAATCGCATTCACGTCAAGAAAACGGCAAAAAAGGAAGCGAGAAATAAAGAAAAGAGAGAAAGAAACGGAGAGAGAAAGAGAGAGAAACCAACATGACCCGATTAACGTGATTCGGAGCACGCGGGCGATCTCCACCTTTCTCTTTGTGATGCGCGATTTAATCGATAAGCTACTGTAGCTACTTCCTACCTGGAAAGTTCGTTGGACACGAGATTACTGTGCGGCGAGTAGCCCGCTGGATTTTTGTACATGCTGCAAACGAGCATCTCTTTGCACGTTTCCTCGTAGAATCTCAGCTGCCCGAAGATATCCTCCAGCCGCGCGATTATCGGCCCGTAATAATCGTCCTCCATGTCCTGTCGCGAAATCGATATAGAGGAACTCTTGGCACTTGCGACAGGTGTCAAGAACCTTTGAGGCTGATGGTGATTCCGTATGTTCGGCGCGAATACCGCGTAAGGGTTCTTCATCGGTGTCTTCGCGCTGGGCACGAAGCCCGGATTTATCGAAAGTACCGCGGACGTTGGCTGTACCGCGGGTCGTCGGTAGGCAGAATAGGCCAAGTTGTGGGCGTTAGCCGCCACCGAATTGTCCAGGTGAGACGACGTGATCGACTTCACGTTCGGCGCGTATTGCGGTAATCCGTATGGGCCCGAATACACAAGTCCCGAAGCTGAGGTCGGAGCCGGGACCACGCGATTTACAATTTGACTGGGTTCCTCGTAGGGTTCGTTAGGCTCGATACCCCATTCCTTCAGTTCTTCCAAATCCTTGCGGTACTGAATGTGGGGATGAGATGAATGTGGGTAATCGCCGAAACTCTCTAAAGCAGGTTCGTGAGAATGATCGAAATACGATGGGACAGCTACCGGAACTGGCACGTGGTGATGGTGATGCGCTATCTGAAATGAAGATTATTTAGATTATTTGATATTGATAAAAATATTTTATACGAAAGAACTGAGAAAAATTGAGAAAATCGCACGCCGACCTGATGATGATGGTGGTGAAACTTGGGGCCTTGCTGGTAGTAGCTGGAGCAGAGTTTGAATATATGCGCGAATGCCGGAATGAAGAAGAGCAGCAGTTTAAGGAAGAGTTTCTTGGCGGTGCCCACACCGAAGAGAAACGGAATTATAAATAGAAACTTCACTTTAATCAGCTTGATGATCAAAAGAAGCGCCAGAAAACTGGTTAACAACTTGTTCTGTATAAACTTCTCTAAAATAAAAGAAAACATTATATACAAACATCCTTGATATTTTGTAATAAGTATTGCGGAATTGAATTTTTCTTACTGATTTTTTTAAAAATTCGTCCCTGCTCCTGTACTCCATCGGTTCCAAAGTCTATCCTGAGGAGAGCGCCATTCTCGTCTATCTCGCGCGGACTTATCTTCATCGTGGCACCTTCAAAGAAAAACTGCGGAAGTTGAATTTCATAATTACGAGTTGACAAAAATTTCACTGTTTTTCGTCGCAGAGCGTTCGTGATCTCTTCGAGCGGCGATTCATCACCGAACTTTCGTTCTTGAGCTTTTCTATCTTCCGCTTCTTTATTTTCACAATCGTTCGCGTCGACATCCACGAGATTCTCGTGAACATCGTTACGATTTTCTGTCTTAGAACACGTATCGTAAGTGATATTGTTTTTCGTAAGTATAAGACCATCGAAGATGGTGATATTGTCCCTTTCGATGAATGTATTATCGAGATATGTGTACGCATTTTTTTGTATGCAAGAAAACGTCACTCTCTTGTTGCAGTCCTTGAACAGGCCGTGCCAGAGGTCGTTTCCGGTTTCGTTGATATTTAACGCGTTAAATTTCAGAAACTTGGCATACCGCCTAATTTTGTCGGCACTGAACAACTCCGAGTATGACAGCGTCATCGAAAGACACAACAGGATTAATGTCGTTCCTCGATACATCTTCAGCATCACTTGCGCAAGTTTTAACTACGTTTAACGCATATATTTTATTTGACTTTTGTTTACGTATGACCAGAGAAGTGTGAGGTAGCGTGCCGGAAGCACTGCACGCTCTGAATATATATATGACCGGCACTAACTACTTGTTTAGTAACTAGAACCGGTACACTTTTGATTTCGCGAAAGGGTCATCATCACTGGTCCACGTGCACGTCGGCTTCTTTGGTATCTACCCGTGGTCGTCACCCGCCCTTTCTACTTATTGGAGTCGCCTTTCAACGTCGATCCTCCCCCTCTTCTTCGTCGGCCGAAAACTCTACCGCGACCTTCTCCCACCTCTCAGCGACATCGATGGCCCTCTTGCTCACGATTCGGGTCCACCCAGGCGATTCGGTGCAGCGTAAGCTCGGTCGTCGCGATCACGTTGCATCGCAGACGTCGATCGTCATGTTGACTATCGTCATTCGCATCGCCGTCATCACGTATGACTTCCTCTTCGTGTTCCTTTGACCCTTTTCCTCTGCTTCACCCTCTTTCTCTCTCTTTATCTCGTTCCTCGAGACGCGCTACGTTCAATCTCTCGCTTCGCACTAACCACGAACCTCTCCGTTCTCGGTTACAATTCACCTGAGCGTCAAGTGTGTCAAAGGCCCTCCTACTCCGTCGGCGAGCTCCTCCGTGGAAGGTCATTATCGTCTCCTCTCGGACTGCAACCGACCAGGCCTGTGCTTATACGCGCGCGCGTTTAAGACCGTCCAACTCCTGACCGTAGATCTGGTACATAAATATGCAGTGGGGTACGTTTAGGACGTACTATGGAAACGCTGTTTTTCGATTGAGCATGGATATCACGTGTTTCTGCTCGTCTTTCCAATTGTGTTTATTCAGAGCATTTAGAACATCCGCTAACATTTAGTAAAACATAAAATATTCATGTTTGCCTTTATGTTATATTTATGATCCAATCAGTTTGAATTTTATTCGTATAATTTTGTTATTTTAATTGCAAAAAATTTTATTTTTAACCTATATAAAGTCATACTTATTATTTAATAAATTTTTGTTATATAATGATGAACAATATAAGATTATGAGGTGCGATTAGAATGTGTATGATACATATGTGATATGCAATGATATTTTATATTTAAAAAATTGATTACGGCTACATTTTGTAATTCGCTTTTTCGAAAAATGGCGATGACAAAAAATTTTCCCGTAAGCACAGTATATAATTAAACTATTGCTTATATATAGATTTATTTTATATGAAATTACATGAGAGTCTGGTATGCGTTCCGGTGCAAATCCAGTTTAACTTCTTTATTTCATATAGAACATAATAACTGGATTTTAAATTAAATTTTTGAAGTAAATGCAGTTAGTATGCTCCAAAGATTTAAATCATATTTTAGACGTAATAATTTATTATGATGCTCAAACAATTAGCATTAAGAAATATAATATTAAGAACTTTATTTACTACCAAAAAGTTCGAATAAGATACAACTATAAATTATCAGATGATTGATATATGTATCCCAATTCCATCATAAATTAAATTATTCTAAATTTTACATGTAGGTATCATATGTATGAATAAAAACATTCAGATCCGGTAATGTAATGAAATATTTATTAATGAATCACAAGTTAATTGACTTATGCCGTCGTACATACGTTGTTTAAATTAAATTTTTAATGTAAATGGAGTTAATATGCTCCAAAGATTTAAATCATATTTCAGACGCAATAATTTATTGTGAGGCTCGAACAATTAGCATTGAGAAACAATGGATTGAGAAATATACTTTATTTATTACCAAAAGATTCGAATAGGATACAACTATAAATTATCAGATGATTGATATATGTATCCCAATTCCATTATAAATTAAATTATTCTTCTTTTAATCGAGTCGAACTGTATATACATATAGCGAATAGTCTATTCTTATTTAACTGTTTGCGAATATATTTAAGTAAAATTTTTCATCGCTACATTGAAATAATACTGATGTAAAATCTCAAGTGTGTTAAAGCATAATAATAGGAAGTGTCTGACCACACAAGCATCATTGTAACTCGTGCAAAAAAATTATGTTAACTCAAGTATTACTCTGAAAAACTACTCATCATTAATACTGCTTTTACTCTAAGAAATAATATTATATTTCTCGCGTAACTAGATGCATCTGGAAAAAAAATCATTTAATCGATGAAGTTAAAAACCTGCTTTATAATCATCAATACATATTAATATCAGCAAAACTTTATCAAATAAACATCACCTTGCTACAATTTCTCTCGTACTCACCAGAGCCGCTTTTCACTAACAGATTCTTGGTGAAGGTGTTCTCCTTATTCCAGCTAGAGAGAAGAGAGAAATAACTTCAAGATACATAGAATTCACACCTCAACCTATGTATAATATACCTAAGTGACAGGTAGATATATCTTCTTCAATGCATTAATGATAAATGTCTTCGATTATGTAATACGAAGATCATTAAAATATGACGACATATACCGATGCGTACCGTACATTGTATTCATTATAAATTTAATATATGAATAAAAAAATCTTGCAAAATTTAAAACTTCTTTCTTAACCTTACTGGAACAATCCTTTTACATAAGAAAATATTGCTACACATGTTAAATCGTTATGCTTTCTTACTTTTTCCTTCTTCCTTTCTTTCTTTCTTTCTCTCAAATTAAATATAATTTAGAGTTCAAACATATTTCTATATATATATATAATAATATCAATATTAATATCTGACTATGTGTATAAACGTTTCTTAAATATACTGTCTCTCATGTAAAAGAACGAGTTTTGCAAGTAGCGCATTCATCTCTTCTTATAATGATCTGAATCTGAAAAACATGGAGGTCAAAGTCGTATCGATACCAGTCTGAAAAGAAACTGTAAGTTCAGTATCTCTTGAAAGCCATTGACCATCGAAGAGAATTGGGTGGGCCAAGCGAGAGGATGGACGCAGTTCGACCGGATGAATTCCATTGACCCACTAATGTGAGGTACGAGGTAGGTAGATTGTGGCACATGACCGGCTTCTGCCGGTTCGTTGCCGAAAAACGCTCGTACGCACATAAGCGCACGCGCAAGGCAAATTCCTCGAGATAGAATTTCATTCTGGAAATTTCGTTCCGCCGCAAAGATTTGTTTTCCTTCCGTTGATGAATACAAAATATAACGTACCCGCGGGCACGTGCACTCTCTTATTTTACCTCACTTCTTTAGAGCTCTCGATACCCATGGAGGAACAAGGGGCTCGTTCAACATTCCAGCGTAACCTAGTTACGTCTTAGTCATAATTTATCAAATGCGGGCGACAAGTTTACTGGATACTTTTCCATTTCGTGGAAATCTAGACAGCGACGTTATTAAAGTTTCCGTACTTTTAATTCGTCCAGCTTTAAGTGAGCTACTATCATTTTAAAATTCATTTACGAAATGTCTAATATTTATTAGACCTTAATATTTATTTTATTTAAATAACGTTAAAGTTTCTAATATTATAGCATAATTAATCAAATAGAAAATAAATGTATCAGTGGTTAAAAATAAATTAATTACAAAATCTCTAGATAATTTACAGCATAAACAACTTGTTCTAAAAAGTAATATAATTTTTTTTAGTATTATTGCTACGCAAATTATATCTCCGAAAGAATTTAACTTGATAATTTTGTAATTTTGTAATGATTTTTATATCTATAAATCTTTCCATTCTCTGTTTTTTAATTATATACATTGTATTTAACGATCTGTAGAAGGAAGCAATTTGTGCCGGTCTGACTATGAGAGATTACTTGAGATGTGTTAGTCGCTCGTAATCGTATGTTAGAAAGTATTTTGAGTTATAGACGTAATTGGAAATTGCCAATTGTGAACCAAAAATATAAACTTCAACGGCGACAGCAGATTCAACGGAAAGTATTTTTCTGCGGTGCATCGAAACTGGTTTGTACGTGCAGTACAAAGTGAACCAAGCAACTGGGACATGCCACATATTGGGTGAGTAAAAAAAAATATGTTTTAGCACTTTGATAAAAAAATTCCATTGTATGATAATTGATAATTACGAGGTTCATCAAAATTTATGATCTTTCCGATGATACATTAAGGAATCTTAGAAAGAGAGAAAGCAACTTTTTATTTCTTACAATAACATATGGAAATAAAATGTGAAAGGTTATTTTTCAAATCATCTTTTAAGAAGTGTTCCACGTGTTCCAAGTATTTCCAAGTGTTAGCGGAATGATTTAAGACTTATATTATTACGATTTAAGATTTATATTATAAAATAAAATAAATAATATATCTTTAACACTAATCGCGTATTAGAATCGTAATTTAGATATTACAGTTATAAGAATAGATAAAAGACTAACTGTCATAGTGTCAAAGCGTCAATCATAACGTTTCATTCTCATTCTTTAACGAAGAGTGACAACATTGCTCACCCACTTACCTATCTCCTACTTTTAACCACAGATCAGAGACATGCGAATGCAACATTATCGCACCGTCTTTGACGGAACAAATAGCATACTGCACATTGCCTCATATTATGCAGACACAGACTACTATACAATTTCCGTTACGTCAACTGAGACAGGGAAATGGCTTTCGGCTTTTGTAATAAACTTCCCCAGACAGATAAGCAAGTAAACGGAAATATCGTGTGATAAATGTACACAGAAATAAATATTAAGCTTAAGCAACACATACTTGTGAGTTGAGTTAATATTAACATAAACAATAGATTTAAAAATTTTTTGGAACAGCAAATTCTTCAGTACAGAAGAATGGTTGTTTTCGTATTTATTAATATTTTTGAAAAAATTATAAACTTCAATATTTCCGAAGAACAATAGTATCAGTTATATTACAATATTTCCAAAATGATATATATTAATAGTAAATTAAAATTACTCATTATTGCATAGATAATTTAATGAATGATTCTGAGATGCGGTAACATAGGAAAGTGATCCTCAGGTGTAGCGTTGCACTTATTTCCGGAATAGTGAGAACCCTCCTTGTGTCGGCATGAACACTTTCACCAATTTTCCCGATCAGTCACGAAAAGTAGCGAAGTAGTCAATAGCATCCTGTTGATCAGTAGGTTACCTAACGGTGATTGACAGATAAGCTTGCGGTTTAAGCAGGCGCTTCCCCGTCAAAGAAGCTAAAGGAGAGCGCCCCGAGAAAATCAAATGCGCAACCATAAACGCGCACGCTCGCGCCTCGTCCACTACCGGCGGCTGACAAATCCGTCTACCGTTTCTCTTTTCGAATCAGATCGCGTTGCTACCGAAAAGATTACGTGTCGTGAGTCTCAAACGGACGGTCAACATACTAATGTAGGTCGATCATTGCACGAGTAAAAACCGTAAACGACTTGAGAATTTCGTACATTTGTCACGCAAAGTATAACTGAATTCATAAATCCCAAATGAATAAAACAAAACATTAAACTGTAAGGTTCTTCGAAGATGCATATTATATCACATTTACATAGCAGCTAATTCAAAATAATTCTTCACCAAATTTTTTTAAGGATTAATTAATGTGACATTTACATATTTGTAGAGAGAGTTTCTACTTTTCACGCCCTTTATTATTTTTCTTTAAATTACTAATACTAATTTGATTTAATATAAAATTATTTTATAAGCTTTAATATATTATAATATATTATAATATATATTATACATATATATTAATATATTATAATGTATTATAATATATCTCTTAAATGGTATATTAAATTTTCTAATTTTTAATTTATCATTATCGTGATTATTTTTATGGAACACAAATTTACTCTGTTGAATATCTTGGGTAAAGATTGAATAAATTAACGAATTTCATTAAAAAGTGATATAAAGTTCGTGAGTCGGCTGTCAAAGTCTGCTGTCATCGAAAATTAATGTAGTATTTAAATTTTTAAAAGAATTGGATCATAAATAATTGCGGCCGATTTTTCACCATAAAAATATGCGCATATGTCGAAGAGATAAAGCGATGGAACAAAAATATCTATAGAATATGACGCAAGAGAAAAACCGTTATAGATCGTGAATACGTTTTAACTGTTCTTCAAGGAGATTTGTACATACATCTGTTCAATCTCGAACATGATTGACTATAGGAATAGCTTTCGACACCTAGTGTCAATGTTCTCCATACTGTAACTTCTCAATCGGTATACCAGGTGTAACCCGATAAAACGGATTCCGTATACTTTCAGCAACATTCAAGATCAGTTACTTACTAGAAAGTCGTAGAAAGAAGCTTGGACGATTCTTCAAAAGATTGCGCCACTATTTTACAGACAAAAATCAATTAAAATTTTTACAAAAATATGTTTCTTTAGAAGTAATATAATTTTTATACTCATAAGAATAGAATAAATGAATTAATAAAAATGATATGTTTCTATATCAAAAAGAAAAAACAAAGACTTCTTTTTCAAATCTATTGCCAGTTTTTAATTTAATTTTTATTTTCCATTATTTTTTATAAAAAAGTATTTGGAATATTAGCAGTGAAATAAATTTTTTCGAAACTTATACAACAGTTGCAGTAGCGTTTATTTTAAAAATACGTATACATGATGCCACATAATTAGTAACTGAAAATCTAAATCTAAATTTCACGTAACAAAGGTATATCCTTAGACCTCCGCAACTCGGTTTGCTGCAATTTAATGTTAGCATTCGAAATTGTTGACAATATATTATTTGTTTTTGTTTTTTCAGCTGTAGCCTGCCATTCATCCATATACGCTGGATTTGTGGTTAATTCATGAGTAACGTCGGCAACAGGTTGATCCGTGGTTGTCGTTGAGTCAACAATCTTCTCAATTACATTTATAATATTGACAGGATTGATTGGATCCTCGTCAAAGATCAAACTTCTTCCTTTCGCATTTACCGTCGCTTCTGACTGCAAATTATTCTCTGCCAAACCGGTACTTACGTTGGTGTCCTTGTATTGATGGTAGGCGGTGTAGCTTGGCGGTGTAGCCGTGTTCCAAT
Source organism: Tetramorium simillimum (assembly GCA_011636635.1). Taxonomy (NCBI): domain Eukaryota; kingdom Metazoa; phylum Arthropoda; class Insecta; order Hymenoptera; family Formicidae; genus Tetramorium; species Tetramorium simillimum. Next base: position 35,647 of record VBVQ01000843.1, on the reverse strand, counting down.
TAGAAATGACAGAGCTCGAGTTCATAATTGGTGATGGTTCTTGATAATCTTGGTAATCCAGATAATCGATACTTTCCGCATTCGAGATAACTTCTCCTGTCATTGGAATGCGATTAGATCCCTCCGCAATGTCGGTCTTAGCCTGTTTGTCGTACATGATCGGCCATTTGTGGAAACTGCGACCCCATCCACCTCCTCCTCCTCCTCCTCCGTAACCGCCGCCGCCTCCTGAGGGTGGACCATAACTACTTGGTGGAGGTGCACCATAACTATCGCTATGTCCGCCACCGCCACCGCCACCATGTCCGCCACCGCCACCATGTCCGCCACCGCCCGAAGCTTTTGTAAGAAGCACTATCTCTTTGTAAGTATCTGGAATCCGTCGTGATATTCACGATATTAGAAATGTTAATTGTTACTTAAATTTTATGAAAGTATTATTAAATTTTGCGTTATGGATTTAGTTGAAAGAAATTACTTTCGAATATTGGTTTTCTATGCTAAAAATATTAAAACATGATTTATGATTATCAAAATTTTTTAGTAGAACTCTAATTAAAAATTAGTAAGAATATTGAAGAATTAATTATATTTAAATTTTAATTGAATTAGACACGATCAACAGAACGTAAAAAAGGAACAATATTACCTCCTCCTCCACCTCCTCCTTTCCAAGGACCACCTCCTCCGCCTCCTTTCCCTTTCATGAACATCATCATTGAAAGCATCAAAGACATTCCGCCCATCATCATACTTTTTAACGATGCCAATGCTATTGTATTGAAGAGAAATATTTTATTATATTTTGATCACAATCTAATGCAATTTTAAAGCTTTGTACAGCAAAATGATACTCAAATAATAGAAACATGTTCTCTCGTACGAATACAAGAAAATACTAAAGAGATATAACAACATTACCTATTAACTTCATTTTTAGCATCATCATCATGCCCATCATCATCATCTTGCATTTTCCACCTTTGCCTCCACCGCATCCGCCCTTCATCTTTCCTCGTCCTATAATAAATCATATTTAACAATTTAATAGTATAGAAAATTGTATAGAAAAAATAGTATAGAAAAAAAATTTTTTTAAACCACGAGAAAGTTCCGAAAATATTTGAAAATTTTAAGCGCCCGATAAAGTTTAGTGCATCATTTAGATATTTTTTAAGATGTCTTTTTAGTTTATTTCAACGGCTGTTACGCTAACCTTCTGTTACAGCTGTCTCGTCAAACATCACGTCGATCTGATTCTTTTCTCGCTTGCTGTTCCATCTAGGCAGCGTGATACGCAGAATAAAGGAATCGAAGAAATCATCGACGCTGCGCTGGATACTGACGTCCGAGTCATTCATAGATCGAGCGTCAGATCTACGTACTGCTCTGCTCTTCACAAACTTCACATCTTGCCCAAGTAATGTGATTTCATCGAGGCGACCTACTGTTTCCAAGAAACGGACGAAACGCTTCCTGATGCAACTGAGCGAAAATTCAATGATACATTTGCCTATGTCTCTCATAGGAAGATCCGGAAAGTGATCGTCGTCTTTACTTTGCACCGAGTCATTCCTGGCTGACGGAACGACTTTTACGTCGATTTTAATGCCATTTCTCGTTATGTTGAATATTTGGCGCTCGACTGATATCCTGTGTAATTTCGTATCAAAAATGTAATCCTTGACATTTCGAATCCCATTCTTCTCGTATGCGTTCGCGTGGATCACGTACGTGATCAGCAAGTAAAAAATGAACATAGGTCCGCGCACTTTTGCACAGTAAGAGAAGTAAACGTTGACCGCGCCCGATGACAATGACAACGGAGATAACTTTGGGAGAAATACCGGCTGACACTGACTGATCTCTGGGTCATCGCGATCGCTTATATACATTGAGATTTATGTCATTCGCGGTATTCTTCCAGCGTTCTGTCACGATTGTCATTACTTGCAGCGAGATAAAGAGTCTTGTAATAATAAGGCTGAAAAGGTAAACCAGAATCATTCATCGAGTTTCAACCACAACAACTACGGATAGCATACGCAACAACGAAACAAATATTTCCGGATATTGCATCGCTATCTGCTGTAATAAACTGACACGCCTATAAAAACATTTGTAGGATGAGACAGTTTGTGCCACTTGCAAATTAATTATATACAAACAGAACAGACATTTATAAGGCTTACAGAATTCAAAATTGAAATAAAGACGAGGATAGAAACCAATAATAAGAATGTATATTTAATTAATATCTGTTGACTGAGAATTGTTTCATTTAATTTATATTAAAATATTTATTTATAATGTTATATTAATTCTACATTTTTTGAATGTTAAAGAAAATTTATTGGTTTTCTCGTGTTTCTTAATATTTTTTGTAAAAATATTTTGTAGTAAAAAATAATAATTTTTATTACAAAATATTTTTACAAAAATTGTATAATAAATTAGAGCGGAGTACGCGCGATATAAATATGTAGTTCGTCTAATAATATATAAACGTTTTATCTCACTGCTTAACGATAATATCAGGAATTTGTTAGCTTAAATTATTATTTTTTATTACATCAATAAAATATCTTGCAACTTTTCTCACTTTTTACTAATGGTTTAAAACTGGTATATTACTTTCTATAAATGTACATGATTATGATAGTAGTTACGACCTTAAATACTTGGAATATTTAGAATATCATGTGTATGAACATATATAATTACTGATGTATAAAACTCATGCGCCCCTTAAGCATCGCAACACTTTATGATCTGATGTAGAACTACCAGTCTAACGTGGTGAAGGTGCTGGCCTTGTTACTTCTTAATTGGTCCGTACGTTCACCTTCAGAGATACCTGTGTTTAACAGTAACGTAAATGTAATTACCGTAACAGAAAGTACGTGCACTTTTTAGCGCGTGATGTACTTGTATGAATGCATTTACGCCAGGTAATTATAAAAGTTTAAGGAAATTCTCTCATTTAGGCTAACAAATTCCTGATATTATCGTTAAACAATGAGATAAAACGTTTATGTATTATTAGACGAACTACATATTTATATCGCGCGTACTCCGCTCTAATTTATTGTACAATTTCTCAACTGTTTCAAGTCATTATTTCAATAATATTTCAATAATTATTTAAATGATAACACCATATGTTTTTACAAATATTCTTTATTACAACTTTACAATAACGAAATAAATATCCAAAAATCATGTACATGATCTTGGGCAACTTTGCGTGCTCGGCAATGATACACTTTCTTGATAGGTATCAGTCGAAAATGCAACAGTGGCCGCAATAAATACCTATGACTATAATAATAATAGGGGTGATAATTCGTGAATCGATGAGATGAGACTGAACGAGATCTTAGAAGGAAGGAAGAAATGTCATGATGGCGAAGAAGGAGACGAAGAAGAAGAATGAAGTAACGAAAGGAAACGAAGAGAAGTCGTAGATGTAGATAGGGGGGGGGGGAAGTCGATAATGCTTGAAGTCGAAAAGAAAAGAGAAACAGCAAGGAAAGTCGGTGAGGTAGAGATGTGCTAAAGGTTTTATCGTGTACCGGCGGTGTGTGCGAACACCACGTCGAAGTTGATTTGATGATTTTTAATTCTGTAAAAGCGATCTACGATCGTGCGCGTTGCCGTATTTCAGCACGGCCTGCTGCAGGGAATCGTGGACGGTATCGAGGGACCTTCCGTATCCGGAATGCCCGTATCCGTGTCCGTGATGTTCCTCCGAGCTGTGCGTATGCGAGCTCGAGTACACCGGTTTGCTGACGATTTCGTACGTGGTCTTCTTGTCGCCGCCGTGCGTCAAGGATTTCAATCCAATGATGGCTGATAACATGAGCGCCATGAGACCCGTCATCAGAGCTTTTCCGGCGAGGAGCGCAAGGGCGCCGAATCCAACCGCACCGAGAGTGCCCTTCATCATCATCAAACCGGCCATCAAGCCGCCCATGCCGCCTTTGTCCTTTTTACGTCCTGTTAAATATATATAATAGTCATTATTATCTTACGTATTATTATTTTTTTTTACTATTATCTTGAACATGTAACAAAATACCTTATATTTTCGTAGAAAAACTATAGTAAATCGTAAAATAAAACACCATGCAAACCGCCATTAACTGATTCCAGGATTCACCGTCTTATAGGTTTGCTAATAGATAAAGTTGAAATTTAGCATTTGTTCTAACCTGTTTCAACATTTTGATTGCCACCCAAGCCGAGCTGTGTAAGGGTCTCTTCGTTGAAGCTCCTGGTAGCTTCAAAAGTCTTCGGATCGAAAAGTTTGATGGAGATCGAGTGGCTGTTAAGGTAACTGCCGACCTTGTGAATCAAATAAGCGTCCAGCCTTTTCTCGACGTCGTTCGGGAAATCCCTCGCCAAATTGGCGACTACCTCCGATGCCGGCACATCGGCGGAACCGTTCTCTTTGATCACAGATACACCCGGCAGGATGCCGATGTTCTCCTGCTCCGACAATTTATCCAGGAAGGACACCACGTCCAACTTAAGGCACGTGGCACTGTAGGACTTCCCGCAATCTTTGTTCAAATTCGACGCCAGATTTTCCGGCGCATCCTCCACCATTTGCCGCGTGGTGCGTCTCTCGATCTCCGCGTCGGCGTATCCCGAGAGAAAAAGTACCAGAAGTAGGAGATGGCAACGTGACAATTGGGCTACGTGCGTAATTCCTCTCATCGTGAATTTTTGGATGTTTCCCCGAAGTTTCGACTGGCGAATGCGAATTCGTGCAGTTATTTTTTTTCCGTCCTAGGTCTACGGATCGCCAGTAACGCGACGATATCCTCGAAGACGAAGGACCTTGAAGCTGACGGATGAGACGCGTATCGTGCACTGGGCATACCCTCGGATACTTGCAGTATATATAGAGCGAGTCAACGGATAGTCCTTTTTCCTTTTTGCCTTTCGGTCGTTCCATACATTCTCCGTAGTCGAGAGCACCGGCGACGGAACTCTCTTCTTTGCGGACGTCGTAGAGGAGGCAGGGGCTACTCGCAGCCGTCCAGCTGCAGTGGCGAGAGGGAGCGTCAAATAGAGCGGAGAATTCGAATCTGAGTCAAATTTATAGAAAAATAAAAAAACGTTACCAATGAACGGGTATGGGATGATGAATGAGAGCGAAGGCTTGATCACGTCAGTGCCAATTCAATCGTATATTAACGGCCGTTATAGTTAATGCGTACGCGATCAATCTTTAACAATGCAATTATTTTTCATGAGCGCATCGTTACTCCTAACATGTTTATCGATGTTATAGCCCACGAAGATTTTCTCCATATTATTTTCACTTTTAGGCATGCTTATGCCGCGTAATGAGATAACTTATAAAAATTAGAAATCTGTGCATTACATAATTTTTTGCGCAATTAAATATATTTGTAAAAAATCGTCTTATTTTTTTCAATTAGAAATAGAAATAGATATTATAAAATTATAAATATAAAAATTATAAAATATGTAAAAAATGTTTGCGTAAAAGTTTCTATTCCGAGAGAGAGAGAGATCACTTTTATATAATTATTTTACAAATTAATAAGCGTTTGGGCTATATGTAGGACATATAATATAAAGTGTCTATATGATCCGGATGGCCTAGAAATCGCTATTGCACTATCTCGCAAAAAGATTAAAAACCATTTAAAAGGGTGAAACGAGAATCAAGTTGAAGTTAGAGGCAATACTCGAAGGCAACAGAGGCATTTAATCGAGATCGATCAAGCGGAGCACGCGTTAATTAGCAGGATCGACAATCGCCATTGGCACCCGATCACCCAGTGCGAAATCACTTTCGATTTCAATAACGAAACCAAGAGAGCGGCGGCACACATTGTGTTCGCGGACGTTGCGTTTACGAACTGTTGCGGCGAGTAGAAATTGCAAATTGAAAAGTTCGTCAATAAGTATATTGTGAAAATTGTTATTGCGGGCGAGGCGAAACGAGACGGGAGTCCTACTTTAAATCAGCCCAGTTTAGCTAGCTCGTAGGAGATCCGATTTTCGCGCGCCACGCTCGAGCAACGGCGCTTCAGACGGATCTGCTGATGTGAAAGTACGCAGTCGATTTTCACGGGCAACTCGATGGGATCCTTATCGTTGCGTGCGCGTGTGCGTATGCACAATACGAGCGCGTGCACGTTTCGATATGACGCGCTTGTATGTCCATGCGGCAGCAGGTGTGCCGACTTAGAACGGACCTAGCCTTCTTTCAGAGGCATCCATTTCGCGATTTGTTGCTTCCTTTTCACGTGGTGCCTTCCTTTCGTTAATAATCTCGAACACGTCGTGCTGATTCTGTTCTCGTGAAACTATGCGCGACAGATCGAGCCGGTGGTGGGCGTCGGCTTTACGCTTGTAAACATCGGCGAAAAGCCCATTAAAAATTATTTTTCATTTATCCGCGTTGCTAATTAAATCGAAAATCTCAGGAATGAAAAAGGTAGACAGACTGGACTCAGTCGCGCTCATTGACGCATTCATTCTGACGCTGCAATTTCTGTGTCTCAGGTTTTTTTATCCTATCGGATCGCAGTCAGAATAACCCGTAACATAATCTGTGTTTCCTGTTAAACTTGCCAAGCATTAGTTGAAACCGCAGTATTGCGCTGTATTTGGGACATCCGATAAAAAATCTAGTTTTTTCATCTCGCTATTTACCATCAAATAGCTGATGGCAAATAAAACGGAAAGAGGAGGAAAGAAGTCTGTGAACGTGTTAATATCCATTTAAATTTATTTTATAATTTATAGACTTCATATTTTCCAATTTTTTATCAATTTTAAGATACAATAAAAATTTAAGTAAATTGACTACTAATTCATAAGATCTTTTTAAAATGAAAAAAAAAAAAATGTTTTTTTAATTTTAGATCCTCGTTTAAAAATGATTCTTTAATTTATGCAATTAGGAGGAGGAAAATAGAAAACCTTTTTAAATATGAAATACTTCGAAAGTAGACATCATATATTCGCAAGTGCGAATGTAACGTCATGGCAGGTGAATTCGTATAAAGACTATAATTGTGCGTTCCATAACGCCATAGTTACCCCGTTTTCAGTCGAAATTGAGAGAGTGGTTGTTTCAAGAAAGTTGCTCACACTCACCTAACAATTTGCGACAATTCAGGGAATGTTCACGCTGGATCAGAAAATGTGCCAATAATTTCTCCCTAGCGATTACCACGGCAAATCGTGTTCTTACGCATCGAAATTGTTAGAATGTCAGCACAGTGGTACTGTTAGGAATTTAGAAAAATATACGTAACATGGAGAAATGGATTGTCTTGGAAAGCTGGAAATTACCGAGCCCGAGTTTGGAACGTTGTTTACCATATTGCCCGTTAATAAACGGTACCTGCAAAATTTTTTACGGACGGCCTATTTCTAGGAAAACAATTGTTATCTTTCCCTCCTTTGGCATACGCACAAGGCATACGAATCGTTATTATATTCCATAAATGGTTGGTACTATCTCTTATATGCCGCAGAAAACTCAAGATCAGCCAATGGTTTAATAGGAAACCCTGATTCGTTATTTTAATTTCTAGATTTATGCAAAAATAGTGTTTTGCCGTATGCCGTTTTTAGTCGTATTTATTTTTCCCTTAAAATTCTCTCTCCTCTATAAACGTTACAGCAAAATGGTTTTTACATTAAATATATCTAATCAGCTAATCAATTAATTACACACATTAATTAACTTCTATTAATTAAGAAATATACAAGTTAAAGATGAATTCAATGAATGAAGATATTATATATCTGCATTACACTTATATTGCTTAAAATATGTCCACAATTTCACATGTATGTACATTTACACGCATTAGTTTGTTGTTGAAAATAACATAATTTTCGCGATTAGATAGTAAATGAATTTATTTTAAGAAAGCATGTGAGATACACAAATACGCGCATGTAGTACATATATGATTTATGCGTCGAGGTGTGAAACAAGAAGGAAAGAAGAAAGGTGGAATTACCGCATCTAATACACTGGGTGCTGCTCGAGTGATTGCATAGACCTCGTTAATTCGAGAACGCATATCCGTTATGTACTCAAAATGCATTGCGTGCATTTATACTTTCGCAATTTTTTCACGGCGGTCTAAAGTGAACGTTGCATACCGCGAATTACTTCTGCCTCGACGGCGGGGCATACTTGGAAGAATAGACTAGTCTAGAGCCACCATATTACGTTGCGATTTTCTCAGTGAGTTATATTTCAAGCAAACTAGTCGCTGCTGCCCCAGTCATGTCAAGCTGCGAAATAATTTATTGCTGCAATGATAGTCTGCGAATCAAAGAAATCTGCAAGAAATTCCTGGATCTACTTTCCTAACTAAAATAAAAAATGAACACTTCCGTTAGCACACAAATTTATACTAGAATAATAATATACTACTATATATCATATATTGTCAAACTACGTATCTGCAAATGAAAATTTTTTCAACATTTTGTTTTCTTCTTTAAATACATATAAATTAATTCGTTAAATTTTTTTTATAATTAGATAGAGAAACGTGCCAAGTTTTACATGTGTACAATGTGTATATTCATTAAAGAAATATAACGAAAGGAAATAATATATATGTGTGTGTGCATTTTTTAAATATAAAAATTTTATTTTTTAAAATCGCACATTGTTATTATATATAAAAAAACGTGAAAAGTTTTAAATTATTTATAAAAAAATCTAAATTGACAATTTAATGATTTTAATGTTACTTAAAATATTTATAATTTTTCTATTATTACGTAAAAAAAATTTATGCATCAATGTTCTCAAATTTATTCATAAAAATTTTATATATATATAATACTTTTATAATTAATTATAATAAAACCGTTTAATAATATAAATGACTACTTGAAAATAATTTAATAGTAGAATTGCAGGCAGCATCTTAATAAAATGGAATTTGGAAAATTGTACATGAAAAGTGTTCACTGCTTGCAGAGTGCCTGCGATCTTATAAACAATAATGTACGATTAGATAAAGAACGTCTGAGCATCAAGCGGTCGGTGCTTGCGTTCCTCATCATGTTCGCCACTTCTCGACGGTGCTGGCCTCTCAAACAGCCCATATATACCCGTATTCACTGTTTGCACTCCCCTCTAGCGACTCGACTAATCACAACCGATGCCGTTATTTCAGTCCCTACCACGAAGGCCACGGCCGTATCTACTGGCAGGAGTGGGGAACCACGTGGAGGCATTGACACACTGACCTTGATACGTGCCGGGCGCCGAGGAGGAACTCGGTAGACCAATCACAGCTACGATCCGCTTTCCTACCTTGCTCTCGACACAGTAACCTCGTTTCCTTCCTCTTCCTAGTTCCCCACCTTGATCCGGTCTTTCTCCGCTTCTCCCACCTGCGTAACATCATTCTATCTCTCCTCCGTCCGTGAACTTCCATCTAGGTCATTAGCCTTCTCGTCTGACCGACTGAATAACCTGCTTACGGCTACGTGTTTGTATGTGTACGCGTATACAGCTCTCTTTTTCGATATTTATTTAATTATTTACAAATTGTAAAATCCTTGCCGCAAATAATTCTTATTATATATCCGATGTCGATAACACATGCGTATTTAGGTCGAGCGCTAATAAGATATGACATATCTGAGCTTGGCAATTTTCCAATCGTCGCGATGATACGACATTTTTTGGACAGTTCGTCAGTGTCATGGTGATACCACGTCTCCTATCTCCCATCTCACAATGATCAAGACAGAATTTTATAAAAAGACGATTTATTTTATTTTTTGAAGCAAACATATGCAGACACACAGTAAATAAATAAATAAATAAACGGATGGCAAGGTGGACATTTTACGGAATGTCGTGATACGGATAATGTTCGCCATTGTATTCCGGTGCCCAGCCTCTGTAAGGTTGATTGACTTCTTCCTCTGACCTGTGCCAGTGATCGTGATGAATTTCGTGCGGTCTTATTACTCCGTAGGAGACCCTTGGCGGCGGCGGTGGTGTAACAAGGGCCTTCAAGGCTACCGCGCCAGAAATCAAGAGGGACATAAGACCTGCGCCCAAGCCCTTCATACCTATTAGGGCGATCAGGCTAATTACGATAGGCAGAACGATTATTGCTTTCAGCTTCAGCAGAATCAGGAGCGGCATGATCATCCTCTTCAATTTTGTACGCGCTGTAAACAAAATATACAGTATTTTATAAGTAATGACATCGAGTTTATAAGTAATGATATCGTTCTTGAAAATTTTCTATTAATATATGTGCGTGTATTCTTTAGTTCTCAACAATTATAACAAAAAAAAAGATGATGTATAAAAAGAATAATGTACAACTATCGAATTATAGTGCGAGTTGTATTACATATGTACAGAGTTCGTAATACGACATATATATATATAAGATTCGCGTTAGCTACAATAGGAATGTAGGGCACAATTAATACATAAAGATGATATCAATAATCGCAGAAGACTCGGATGATCGAGGATTTCTAAAAGACTATAACGGACGTGTATCATCCAGTCTACTTTCTTCGACACGCGACACTCTCGTTCAAGGTCCCTCTTCGACGTCTTCTCGCGGTAGCCGTCCCAGAAACCCGGAATCCCACCAGATCTACCAAACGGCGACCCACTTCGGTCCACTCCCACCTCCGGCATTTATTTTCGCGAATATGGTAGAAGTGGAACGCGTCGCTTCGTAGCTTTCTACGTACGGATCCTTCATTCCGGTCGCTCTCACCTCCCTCTCTCAGTAAACATACATTATGCGGATTCGAATTTTTCAATATTTTCAGAATCGCGTGAAAAAAAATATTTTAGACATTGTAAATACACGAATGAAAAAAATCGAATAAGAAAATTTATGAATATGGGAGAACTATGGTGGGTACTAAAGAGGGACGCATAGAGGATGCGTGAATGGTATTTCGGCCACCATCGTGTTGAAAAGAAAGATACAAGTTACACTTTCCAGCCAATGAATTCCGAGATTCGTGAGCTACTTAAACCCCATTGGCGAGACTTTAGAAAGGTGAGGCACTATAAGTTTGCGCCCACTGAATGATGTATTCATACCAGATCGAAACGCTAGAGAAGAACAAGAAACCTTTGTTAGATTCAAGTATCTAACATAAGTCTGACGAGAAACTAATAAGAAGTTTAAACTTAATGTTCAAAAACTTAGTCGCAAAAGAAGAAAAATACAAATTTAATATGTATAAGATGATGTAAGATTTATCTACAAATCAATTAGGCAAATATATAAAAAATATATCAAAAATGTATTTGTCAAATAATTTATATAAGTATTAAAGAGAAACAGTATTTAACATATTCACACTGATTTATAGAAAAATACAGCGTTCATATAATATTAAGTGAGATTAATATAGATTTAATTCTATGTAGTTAGTAGATTAAAATACTTGTTTATAGGTATTTATTTAAAAGTATGCTTCGAAAATTTTGAAATATTTTTCGAAGCATAGAAACATTAGTACCTACTGCAAGCAGATATACATTATAACATTTTAAAGTGAAAATTGTAACATCTAAGTATTTTTATATCAAAGATTTTTATATCAAGTATTTTTATATCAAGTATTTTATATCAAAGAAAAATTATTATTTTTCAAACTTATTAAAACTGTCTTAAAATTGCAATCTGTATAAATTTTATTAAAGACAAGTATCTCAAATGGCGTTATTATTACCAGTATTCCCCAAATTATCCCAATTACAAGCTTACGCAAATTCATAAAACTTTAAAGCTGTATACTTCTGTTACCTCTAATTTACAAAATTGACGGTATTGTTTTATTTATTAAATACGAAACAATCAGTTCCGTTTTTTTTTTATTTCAATTTATTATATTATTTCAATTTATTATATTTATTTAATTTCAATTTATAATAAATTTTTCGTAATGCATCTGTTTACCTTCGGATGTTCCACGTGCCAAGCTTCTGAGGTCTATATCGATGCTTCTCTGACCGAGGGCGCGTGCGAACAAACCAGCGGTTGAAGCGTCGTTCGGGAAATTAATTTGTATTTTTCGAGTTCTCAGGAATTTTTCGATCCTGTTGACGAGCGGATCCGCGCTTCCTTCCAATGGTTCCCCGTTTTCCGTAACCTTCTCCAGGATTACCATATCGCCATAAATGTCGATGATGTCCTTTCTGTTGATTTCGTCCATCGCTCTCGTGAGCTTCCCTTCCAGATGTTCCAAACTGTTTCCATCTTCCTGGCTTGGATGGCCTATCACCAATGTTAACAGGTGCAACGCTAAGAAGATGATTACTTTGGTCTTCATTGTTACGAAGTGCTATATGCGTGCCTTCGAAGAAGCGTTTTTGACTGTTTGCCCCCAGAACCATTTTTCTTTTATACGAACCATGATCGACTAGTGGTGGGGCCATTCTGAACCATTTGGCAAGCAACGTGCAAGGGCAGTAGTGTCAAGAATTTTAATTCCGCCGACACTCCGAAGAGCTAACTTGAACATGCAATGCACAAGAATCGCGTGACGTAGAATACGCCGGCGCAAGCAAATTTTCCTTTTACTTTCGGAATTTTACTATCGAACCTAGAAAATTTCTCAAGTCTTAATCTTCTTTTTAATCTTTTAACTCTTTCTGGCAAGAATCCTTTCCAACTGAGAATTAAATAATTTTTAAAGTAGTAACAAAAGTTTTTGTAATAAATAAAATTCAATTTTAAAAGTATCATATTTTATCGTTTAATTATTCTTCTTTTAGCATATACTTTTTTATATAAATTTTAACATTTTTATTTTAATGCTTTTTTGTATAAATTTATTGCAGAAAAGAAATCTGTTTCATTTAAGAAATTTCTAATTTATTTGCATGCACCTACGGTTTATTTGCATTACATATACATACAATGGTCTGTAAGGTTGGCGGTAACCAATTATCATCTCCTATGTTTACGATCAGCATACATCATCAACGCACAGTCTGGTGAAAATTAGATTTCCGTGTCTCTTGGCGACACGGTGTGGTATGTAAAACTTGTGTCCCAAATCATGCAGTCGGAAGTTACTCGAACAAGAGAAATGGGACGAGCGACAGAAGTAGCGGCCAAGACGAAAGAAAGACCGAAGAAAACAGAAGTGGGAGTGTAAATGACCTGCAGGTATGCCGATTGGAGCTCATATACGATTGGAATCGGATATGAGCTCGGGCCGGCTACAATTGCACGCCGAAAGCTGTCAATATTTCGCGCTAGCAGAAGCTAATCACGTACGAGGTTTTCTATGCACCGTGCTGCATCGAATCTTGCTGTGACGATAATTTCACCAAATTAGAAATTTAATAGCGATTTGTATTTAGTAAGAGTGGAAAAAAAAGAATTTACCACAAATATTTCTTTGAAATATTCATTTATGAATAATTTATTAAGTACAAACAATTTTCTCATTTAATACATATAATTAAAATTAATAATTTATTTAGCTGATAAATTACGCAAAGTACATGTATAAATACTATAATCTAGCAGTCGTAGGTGGGTCCAATGGCCTCGAGGAGGTTTTTTGGCTCCGCGGGATATGGCTTTCGGATATTTTCAAGTCTTTCCATGGCAGATAACGCGAGAAGAGTAAAAATTCTCGTTTAATCGGTACCGTTGGCACCCGGTGCGTGCGCGGAATATGCCAAATCGTGGGCGTCAACTTTCGTGTCAACCGTATCGAAGCTTCTATATCCTTGCTGTAATCCTGCAGGGGCCGCGCCGGCCCAACTTCCAGCGGCGCCATTGTCATACCAAACAGGCGCGGGATTCTTGTTGAAGACACTGCCAGCGCCGTAGTTACCGCCAAAAAACTTTTGGAATGCCATGATGCCGGCAATAATCAAGGCGATCTTGCCATAGACTAAAGCCTTCAAAGCCAGCAGACCTAAGCCGCCAAGCAAGATTGGTGCCAACGCGAAAACTTTGAGACCGGCTGCGGCGATCAACGGCAGAGCTAATTTCTTGATCTTGGCACGTCCTAATTATTAAAAAAAAACATAATGTAATTGATGTTAGATTAAGAGATAGTTAAATTAGTATTAATTTTATTTATATATTTGAAAGATATTAAAAGTTGGATATAAATTATATTTAGAAAAAGTCATGATTAATAGAAATATTATATTCTAATTCTAATAATAGAATTACAATTCGCTGGAACTTTTTAAAGCACATTTGAGAAGGAAAGCGAATCATTTTTTTCTCGAAGAACGAGTTTATCCGGAACTGGCCTGACGTCGTACATATAGATATCACGAAGGTGAAAGGCATGCTGAGACGCTTATTCGTTTATACTCATGACGTCGCGAATTCGTAACGTTGATCGAATAGACATAATCAAGGAAAGGTGAACGATTGCGTAATCGAAATACTTAGGCAAAAGAAATAAGATTTACCTTCGATTAGGGAGCGAGAGATTGAACCTTCGGGCATGCTGAGTTTCAAACTATGACTCTTCATAAAAGAGACAGTTGAATCATATAGCATGTTGAAAAGTTTTATCATTCTGTCAGAACTCTCCCGTGGTAATTCATTCATGATCTCTTCTTCGTTCTTTAAACTCTTGCCAATGCGTTCTACTATAACAGTCAATTTTTTTTAAGTCAAAAGAATGATTATCAATTATTATCATTATTATTATCTCTTACAGTATTCACAAAAATTGATGAAAAATGCTAATTGTCGCATATTTGTTCTCACGGATATTACAAAAATATAATTTTAATAAGTATATTTTTAGAAACAGATATAAGCAAGTTTTTTAAAACTAACGTATTCTTCAATATTTTTTTGTATTTTGTACTATATTAATTTACAATAATATATAATATTTTTATTGTATTTTATATTATACTAATAATTTTATAATAGTAAAATGTAATGTTTAAAATTAATATTATAGCATATGATTAAAATTTAAGAATAATATATATGTAATAAGAACTTACGCGGGGTGTCTCGTACGAAAGTCACGCCATCAAAGACCTTGATGTCGCTCGAGCGAGCCGCTCTATCGAGAGCATTGACAGTCTTCACTAAGATGCAGCTGACGAACTCATTGTCGTGCTCCAGACAGTTTAGATTCTGAGAAGGCTCCTCGGAAACTTTCGTAGGTCCTGCTGCGGTATACGCAGCAAGAAGTACCAGTGCCAGGAATTTGTACATCTTCCTCGTCTAATCACTCGTCAAGTCGTCACGGAACGAAACACCGAGAGGCAGTGGCCGGAGACGGAGCAAACTACTCTCCGGAAAATTTTCGGTACAAAGTGTGACCTGGCCCTGCGGCGCTTGAATCTTTATAGGTGTGCACCGTGTAGGACCCACCTCAGTATCCCCACTCTGGATGACGACGACGTGTATGACGGCAAGGAACGATGAGACGAACGACTCATCATTGTGCGTAAATGCCAGCCACCTCTCCAGAAAACTTTCTTCGATAATTTTTAAACAAACGACTGTGGAGAGACGCGTCACCGCTTGGGCGGACCTAGAAGTCGCTCTCCCTAACGTCACCGAGAGAATTTTACGTTTACCACAGCAACCATTCAGAATTTGGGTCAATAGGGAAGATAACACTTCTTATAGATTCAGGGATTACGTAGAGAACCTTTGAAGTTACTATATTGAAGGTAGATACTAATATCTTTCGTAACAGCATCTTTATTAATCGTTGAACGTACATCTCGTAGTTTAGTCTTAAAAATAAGTACTTTATATTGTCTTTTTAAGACAGTCCCTTTTTTTCTCATCTGTAAAATTAATAACATTTTGACATATACGGTACTTTCCGTTTATTTTTCACGCAGCACTTCAACGGATTGTTTAGAAAACCGACAACAACGGTGATGACGGACGTGCATTTCGCACCTCGCTGCCATTCACAGTTGCACATGCTTCGCGGTCGCGAATATACGCTTTTCTTACGAATAGCGTGTGCGTGTGCATTTAGGTGACGCTAAATATGAACAATTCCCAGTAGTAATTTTCTTTTGAATTGTGAATAAAGCAAGCGCATACATATTATAGAATATATAATTTTTAATTATGCTGAATAAAATTAGAAATATTACATAAATAAGCAATATTTGAAATCTGCATTATTGATGTTGATTTTATAACATGTTAGTTTAGCTTTAAATATATTTTTTGGGAATCGTTCAAGCGTGGTAGCCTAGCTTCCTGTATGAAATGAACCGATGCATTCTCCTATAAGCACGTGCACCAAGCTGCTTACCTTGACCCAGTCACGCGTTCATCGTAATACGTGAACTATAGATTACGTCTCCGACAGGTTTTCTGATATAACTTGAATTAATAAAATTGTTTACCTCTTTTTTTTTATTACTTTTCGTATTTACTCGATTATTTTATTATACTGTCATATTGTAAAATATGCTTATTATGTTAAAATATTATGTTAAAAATGAAAGATATCGTGACTGATGTCTTATTTTCAAGTAATTTAACACTTGGACTTAACAATTTCGATATGTCGATTTTATTAAATTCGCATTTAAAAAGATATACACTGGATTATACATGAGAGAAATTGATGCAACGATGACGAAACGATAAACGAAAGGCATTATCAACGTTACGACCATTTGGGAAGGTAAAAAATAACTTATTCACAGGAGGTATTCCATTGTGTTCCACACGAATCTTAAATATTCTTCTTTAAATATTTAACAGGTACTTTGTCATTTTCGTTTAACGGTATTCGACCTGGAAGGAATGAAGACAATTTCGCGATTAATTTTCTGGGTTATGAATACGGATACTTTTTTCTAAGAATATGATATTTCGAAGAAATTCACATGACAATTCTTATCTATGACAAACTCATCAGTATTTAAAAAATATATTTTCTTTCTAAGAAATGAAAAACTCTAATAATTCGATTTATTCGAACAGTATAAAAATTATTAATTCATATATTTGTTTGTCTGATCATACCCAACAATTGTCTATATGCAATATTTGATATATGCATAAAACTTGATATTTATAGTATTATTATTTATTATTATAAAAATGATAATATCTTATATGGTATTCATATTATAAAAAGATTCATTTATAAAAATGAACTATGACGAATCATAAGAGCCCTTTAAGAATGTCTCTGACTGCACAGGGCTTAGAGAATCGAAGGTCGACGACTTATATTCGGGTCAGTCTTATCTTAATTTTTTTCCGTCTTATTCTTTACAACATTCCTTTTCTCGCTTTCTCTTGATCTTTTGTTAATTAATCGTATTAATATTCCCTATTTTGGATCATTTAAAAAATGTTACATTTTACAATAATAAAATTCTTTTTGTAATAGTTACAATATTTCATTTTCACATATTAATAATAGATTTATATTTTGATTATACAGAATTATATAAATATGTTATAATTATAACGCTCAAAAATTTTTTTATTGAAAATATATTTATTTACATAACTGAATAATTTAACTTCAACAGTTACGAAGAGAGAAATGGATACACTATCTACAAACTAGTTCCTCACGGAATCAAGAAACTTTCTCTCTTTCTTACATCACACTAGTGAAATGAGTTAAGATACGTTAAGATTCTCATCTTCGAAAAGGATTTTGTTAGAGACATTGAAATGGTAAAAGGAACCCAGAGCTATTATCGAGATGTAATAAATTAACTATAAGTGAATTGTATATGTATTTTAGTAATTGCACGTTTCCGTTCGCAAATTTTATATTTTTTAGCAACTTTCACCACTATGTCAATAATCAGTTATCGTATTTAACACGATTAACGCGAGCAGTTAACGCATCTTCATAGTAAAATTCTTCATTAATGTTAATATAGCAATGAGAGAGGAATTTTTATAGTTTTAGATATACATGTACAACAACGCTTCGATTATACTTCTTTTTTAATTTATTGTATTTACAATGTTTCAGCTTAATGTAATCTTATCATAGTAGACACTTAAATAAACATATATAGGATGAATAATAATTAATTAAAACTATTATAAATAAATATACCTCATTCTTAATTTTACGTATAATGCCAATTCTTTTTAGAATTGTTTAAAATTAAAGTAAAAATTGTATTCTTTCCTACGACAAGTACATTATAGAAAAATCGAGGAACAAACGAAGAATTTTATTGTCCATTAACAATTCTTTTCACTTCTTTTTACGTCGTTCTTTGTAAAATCGATAAGGTTCGAATTCTTGCACGTCGTCAACGAAATATACATCCTGTCGTCTGTACTTGTTGACTGATTCATAGCTGTGTTCTTTTTGGGCAACCTTTTTCAATCCAACTATAGCTGCCAGGATCAAACTCATCAAACTCAGCACAACAGCTTTTCCACTTAGAACAGCCAATGCCTTTAACGTGATGGGCAACAGAATCGATTTTATCAGCAAAAATCCAATAATCAAAGGCAGAACAAACTTATTCAGTTTTTTCAATTTCTTATCTTTACGCCCTGCAATTAAGAAAGGAGATATTTAATAAATGCGGACAGATGTAATAACAAATATACAAACATTACACGCTTTAAATTTACGCGTATCTTTCATACTTTATGCGGTGAAAATACTGTGAAAATGCGGTGAAAATACAATTAATAAATAAATAAACATATTATTTACATCCCCACTCGATATATCCTCGATATATCCTATACTACATTGCTCGCAACGTTCTACTAATCGTTATATACATGCTGACTTTAAAAAGTTATATTATATTATAAAAGTATCCTGCTCCCTCTCGAAAACCAGGATGTGCATACCGAGCTTCATCGAAGTATACCTTCCTTATTAGGTACGATCGTCACGGAAGTTAATAAAGATGAACTAGAGTAGAAAGCACTTATGTTTTTGTACCAAGAGGCACCGTGCGTCCGTAAACCCAAAAGTATCATAACGTAATGGACAACATGTGCAATTACACGCTCCTTTAACAGCGTTTGATTAATACGCGGTCTCATAATTCCATTTCACAGCAAATTATTCAAATCTTTGACCACTAACTTGAAACACCGCACTAGATTTGCCGTCTCGTTTATCTCATAATTCCCTTACAAGTCTATTTGATGTATTATTTGTAAAATTTCTTATAAGAGGTACATAATTGTTAAGACAGCTTGTAGTAGTTATCGAGAAAAAGAAATGTTTACCAATATCCGAAAACATCATTAAATAGCCATACATTTTGCAGTAATTGGATTTTTTTTAACAATTGACAATTCAAAATATAGTTATATTACAAATTTAGTAGTTTATAATAAAAATTAATATTTTTAATAATAAAAATATTAATATTTTTTCTTCAAAGTAATATTTACATTTTTCACCGACACATCTTATTAATATATTATAATACAAGAATTATACATTATAATATCTATAATAAATTTTATAAAAATGATTGAAAAACTGTAATTTTTTTAAATCCATAATATTATTAAATATTTGCCAATAATTATCTAATAAGAGAATAAAATAAAACAAAATATGAACTCTTTTTTCCACCAAACGTCAAAAACATGCAAGATTTGAAAATGGATAAAATTTTCTTGCAGCACATTCAACCACAAATAATTAAATATTATCAGTACCTTCTACATCATCACACGAATTCGAAATAGGAAAAAATGTATCAATGGTGTTCAAAAAGCTTTCACCAATCCACCAGTCTAAAGATCCTCTAGAGTCGTTCCGCAGCATCTCTCGGTCCAATGTCTTCATTGATTGCGATCCCTGTGCCGCGACGAATACAGGTAGAAAGAGAAGCATGTACAGCAGTAACATCTTTCCAGCATCTAGATTCCTTTTGTCCCTTTTTTTTATTCTTTTCTACAACACACTCTATGATCACGTTTTACCTCGAAAAGTCGACTTATTTTGCGATCGCGACTGACCTCTTCGCGAATGTTAACTGACATTCGTGCCAGACCGGGCCATTAGTTTATATAGTGGGACCGCGAAAACCTCAGAGGAGGAGACTGCTCATCTAACTTGGTACTGATGCGTGACGAAGGATCCAACGTCCACTCCCGTACCTCCCGAGCTAGTCTACCTCGATCATTGGACGCTGTTCACATCGACCACTCTCGAGAACGAAGAATCTTCCCCGGAAATTTCGACCGGGGTAAGTAGATCGTTCTCTCCGTCAAACGTCCTCATCATTTGTCAATTGTCCTTTGTCGTGAAAGTGTACGGCGTCTATTATCAATTCAGTTCCTTTTACACTCGAATAGTTGTAGAACGAAGATGAGCTTCAGCAAGCTGCCACGATCTATGCCTGTTTATATTGAGAAAAGTAAACCAGAAATAATGCAAATTTAACCATTTCATTTCAAAAGCGAATCTACAATTAAAGAGAATCAGTCGCGTTTCGATTGTTGTAATGACAATAATAATCGGTATTTAATTAAATTAAAACTAACTACTTTTGTATAATAAAATATTGCAAATATTACGCTATGCAAAGAAACTAAAATGATATTAATAACGTGATACTAATATAATATTGTTAATGATTAATTATTTTTTACAAATTATTAGGAAATGATATCAAATCTCTATTATTACGATGTAAAATTGATTATTAATCCATATGACAGAAGAAAGTGTATTTCTTAGAAATCGACTTTTCAAGTAATAAGTAAAGACTGCAAAAAAGACTTGTTTCCATGCTCATCGTCAAGCAACGTATTTTCTATCAACGTCACAAAAAATGATATTATACGCTTGAGCACGATGGATAAACGCGGAAAAGTAGTAAAGAATAACAAGTTTTCATTGATTTAGATATTGACGTCACATTATCGAAATCATATTTTTAGAAATTATTGTTAAATTACAGAAATAATTTTCTTGACATTTTTCGTTACATGCGAAAAAAGTATTATAGTTAATAAATTAACATTAAGCCTATTTTTAAATGTGTGGAGACATAGCATTTTACCCAAAAAGCAACTTTTGGAGACTTTTATGCGTGTTTGAATTTATAGCTTAGTACCTTTTATTATTTTATACCGTTATATGTACTTATATTAACGTTATTATACGTTAATTTACTTTAGGAACAAAGCTGTTATATCACTAATGATAGATTCCTTCTTTCATGAGCGCCTGTTATTTGTCAAAATTAGGACATTACTATGACGAGCACAGCAGTAATAACAGTAATAATAGTTCCACGTGAGTAAGTTTACGGATGATATTCATTATGTCCATAAAACTAGTACAATAATCACATAATATTGTTCGTCAGTGACATTTTTTATTTATTGTAAAGACAATTGCCGCTTTCTGATATCTCAAGAACGTAATAATTGGTAATTGAATGATATTCTTTGAACACTTATAATAATAATAACTTTAATAATAATATTTAAGTAATATTAATAATAATAACATATAATAATATATAAGTATTGTTATATTTTATTAGTATTAAGATTTCGCGGTGATTATTAGATTTTATTATAGAGAGATTATACTTGTGAGAGGTATAAAAAATAACAACAATAATGTTTTAACCGACGTAACGAGGAACAGAATTAACGTTGTCTTTTTCATTTCATTTCCTCCATTCCCTCTTATATTTCCTCTATTCATAATGATCATTGTTATTTGGGATTCAAGTTCGTGAAAAAAATAAAATTATTCTTTACTTCCTCTTTCCAAGAATACACCTAGGTGACACATAAATAAAACTACTGTTCCGATATGTGGGTTGCCGGCTTTATACGCGAGGGACTTGAGTAATATGCTACTATAATCTATCTTCAAATAGCCAGACTGATGATTTCAATAGCGACAAACATTATAATGCTTGAGCAACATCTTTTATTAGCGAATTAGAAACGATACATTGAAAAAGACAATTTTGATACCAGTGCGTAATCAGTGCGTGCAGGTTTCCTGCGATAGTAAATATACAGGTTTATTACTCGTGAAACTGGCTCGATGCAACATCCGAGAATGAAGAAAGTACATGGAGAGAGTACATACGTGATAATGACTGTTGAGCATTAGTTTGTCCGATGTGGTGTATGTGACTCGTGATTTTCAGAGCAGATAAGAACCTGATGATTGCTGGAAACAGTCAAGCTATTAATCATCCAATAAAATGGAATTTCGCGCGGTATAACGCTTTGTCTCATCAATCTCGTGCGCGAGCATCCGATACACGTTTTGAATGCTTTGTCTTAATTATGCAAAGTTAATAATTTCACCATATTTTTCCGCAATTTAATAAGTCTTAAGCGCATTAATATTTCATCTACTCTGCAGTTGCTAAGTAATATAAATTTACTTTATCATGTAAATTCAATCTCGCGCACAATTTGTCACATTACTTTCTTATTCGGTAAATAATGCAATTAACGTCTCCGTTTCATTTGAATCGCACACTCAAAAAAAAGTATTTTACATTCAAAGTGATTTTTCCTATAATCTCATATTCTAAGCTCACTGTTTTACAGCAAACATATTCCTCTTTCAATAAAGTGAAAAATACTTTTTTCTATCTTAAATACTCTTGTTTATAGTATTTTTCTCTTGATTTCAGAGGAATTCTCTTGAGGTCACAATAAGAGTAAAATCCTCTAAGATTTAAAGGATTCCACGTATAATAAAATTATTTTTTTGGGTGCAATGTAACTTTAGAGACAAAATATTTAAATTCTCTGACCTTTGAATTCTGTCATTGAAGAAAGAACAAGAAAGCAAGAGAGGATCTGTTAAGTCGGTTAAGTAACACCGATGTCCTTATTATGTCAAGATTCTATCTTTGCACTATCTTAAGACATCATAGACGGAAAGTATAACTCCAAGAGTAGTATTTATAAATATTTTCGGACCCATATACCTACATACGTAAATTGGTATACTAAACGCAGCAAGAAGAAAATATTATCAGGTTGTAAGGATCATTTAAAGCTGCTGTGGGTTATTAGCAACCCGCATGTTTGCTGGGCGTAACTAAAAAAAAAAAACTCTCAAGATCATCTACGATCGGTCAATCTTTTCACGTAGATTTCTACGCGCATACACGCAGATTTCTAATTTCTTATCCTACAGGCAAATCAGATGCTCATTTACGTCGTTGGTTATGTGCAATGTGCAATATTCTATTGTGCACTTAACCGGAACCACGTGCTTCAGATAGTTCAGATAAATATGCAGCAGATTGTGAGATGTAGTGCAGTTTGCGGTGCTCTGTTATGAGCGCAAGATGATGCTCTGACGGAAAGGACAATCGATAATCTGAGTGGCGTAACAGAATTGAAAAGCGAGTGGGAAGGAGTGAAGTGAAACACAGTAATACTTTTCCCAGATCTACCGGATACCATTTCAATCACAATATACGAGGCTGAACTAACTAAAAATAACAGCAGTTTATCTTAACTTACAAACCGGATTATCTAATAGTGAAAACATCAAATAGGGTCGGTACACCATTTGTGGTCACTTTAAGGATTTAAAGATATAAACGCGTTTTAATTATATTCTTTCCGTTATCTAATAACTTTAACTACTTTAACATATTCTTAAAAATCTTTTAGATAATAAAATTGCAAATAAAATTAAATAGATGTTTTAAAAATAAGAATTTTGTTATAAGTTCCAATTTCACCGTCTTTGGCCAGTATTTAGATTTGTCATAAAACCAATTATAGATACACGCATTCAGCAAGTGAGTGTGATCAGCAGAAATACTGTAAAAACAAAATCCATCTACTACATAGGGTTAACAAGAAGCATAAACTAAATAATTCGAAAAGTGGCCAGAAATGGTGCACTGACCCTAAGTTTTGTATTCTTCAGCTAATTTTAAAATAAGCTTTATTTAAACAAAAGTTAATTGCTCTCTAAAATATTCCAAATTACTTAATACACTACTAAGATCAATCACGAGATTATCAAATAACACACCGTGCTAACTAACTGATAAACGTAAATGTCTTTTTAATGAATGTTATCTGGCATATAACAGCGTAATAAAACCATTAATATAAATATACATATCAGCATTTGATCAGAAAGATTCGAAAATTGGATCAACATTTATTTTAATTGATTTTCCTCGAGGTAGGAAGAGTCAAGGTAGATCAAATCACGCCGCGATCCTGTACGACGACGCGAGATGCGAAGCGTTACCAACAAGACGACTATTCATCGGTTCTCCTCGGCCCGGATGTCTGCGTGGCGTAACTGAAAAAGAATCGCGCATTCATCGCAAAAGGACGTCAACGCATCGTGTTCTGCCATTTCCGCCCCTATAACGCGCGCACATATTCGCGCAAAGGCCTCCACTCCTTCTCTCTCGCGCGGCGAGAGCACCCGCAGGAGCAGCCTTCTTATCTGCAACCGCCGCGTCCGTGCGTCGTATTATACCGTTCCGCGATATAACGTGACACATATATCGGTACTGACAATTTGGATCATAGTGTTTACCGCGAGCGTATATATCGCTGGCTCGCCGGTCGGAGCTCATTTTACACGGACTGCCGATTTTCTCGGCAACTGAAGCGTGCCCGGCGCGGTATCCGCGGCGTCCGGTCAGTTTGTCGTCGTGCGGCGGATCAACGGCGGATCGGTTAGTTCTCAGTCGCTCGTTGCACCGTTCATTCCTTCTTCCTACACCACTCCATTCCATAGTTGATTTCCTGTATATGTCGTTTCCGTAGATAACGACTCTAAAATACTAGATACGGAACAGAACGAGCGTAACAATAGATGGATGCGTGTCACGGAAGAGGCATGTCGTGACTGTAGCGCTCATCTTTCGTGATCCATTGCCGATCCTGGAAAAAAGAGACAGTGTTCTTCCCATCATCCGGATGTTTTTGCGATTCGAAGGAAACGTTCGTATACTTTGGATACTCCGTGACCTGGGAATACTGTCAGTGCGCGATGACATCATGACAATGAAATAAGGGGGTGAGAAAGAGTGAAATTGTAGACGAAACACCACGTGCCAGTGGATTTTCGGCGAGAACCCGTTCTTCATGAGCGCGAGGAAAGATGCTATCGAGAGTTAACTTGGTCGCGATTCTGCTGACCTTGAATTGCCTTGTTAGCCGCGCGACTGAGCATTCGAAATCGGCGCTAGAGAAATGGCACGAGGCGGACAGAACTGTCACTTCCGGCAAGAAGGTCCTCAGGTACACGTATGATAATGTCACGTCCGACAGTCTCATTTCTTCGGTCGATCCTAGGGACAAGGTAGCCAAGGTCCATCGTTCGATTGATGAAGACCTCTACGATGCATATTCCAAGATTGAAATGGAGGCACGAGGTAAATCAGAAGCAGCGTTATAATATTTAATTTATGGCAAAAGTGTTTTCACCTCGTAATACAAACGTTATAAAATATTGGTGCAAAAAGATAATAGCAAGTAACATATTTGAATTGTCGTTTTGATGAAGCATGATTAACGATACCGTTGTATAACGGTCTTTCTTTAATGCTGTGACTTTTATTATTGAAATAAAATATATTCGATATTTATTTTGATACTTGAAGAGTTTTATGTTGTTCACACTAAAATATTAAGAAATAATGTCAATAAGCTTAACGTTAATTTCTCAATTATAATAAATTAAAAATATATCAAAAGTTTTAATCATATTACTAATCGGTATCTCACGTTGTGCTGATTATATATTTCTTGTAACATATGTGAAATCATTTTCATACATAAGATTATGTAATTCATGAAGTGAATTCTTAAATAACAACGTTAAGTAATTCATATTTCCATAATTTAACTTTAAGTTACCAAAAATATGTTCAATTTTTAATCATATTGTTCGTGATAATTTTCAGATGCAGCACGGCGTAAGAAACGGAAGGTTGGAAGTAAAACTATGCTGGCGTTGCTGATGGCGTACAAGCTCAAATTTGTTGCTTTGATACCAACGCTACTCGGAGGTTTGCTTCTTCTCAAGGGAACGACATTACTTGCGGGATTCTTCTTTGCCTTATTTGCTGCTGTTCTTGGACTAAAAGTACACTGACGGCGAAATCGGGCAGGATCTATGGGAGGAGTGCACCAAGAATACGCTAAGAAGTGAGAATGACATACGACTTTATTTCGTAATAATTTACAATCAGGTTAAACTTGTATAACTAATCGCCGTTATCTTTGAGAAAGTATTGAACGCCTGTGTGCACAAAGTAACACTTAAGGCCGAATTTATAATCGCTTCTCGGAGTCAAACGTATACGTCTCGTATACATCTCGTAGAATGCGTCGCATCGTCAAGTGTATACTTCTAAACACATTAAGTCAAATTATTTTTTTATGTCATAGAGACCACAAGAGTGAAAAACGCTGCGCGAAACGAATCCGCATGGTTACGATCATTACGAAATAAATGTTACGTTTCTTAAAATGTAATATATCTATATGAGTTAATCATCATAATAAATGTTGACAGATGATGGAATTAGTATTTCTTATTCGCTACATTTTTAATACTCAAGTGTTTTAGTCGTCACGCTTACTCTCTACTGAACACACGATTTTAGTAAACATTGAAACAGATACTCGCATAAGTACTTGTCGCAAGCTACACATTCCGAACTCTCTCTCTCTCTCTCTCTCTCTCTCTCTCTCTACGGTTATTTTATAAATCTAAAATAAATATATACCGCCTATCTTGAAGCGGTACTATAAATAAATAAATATAAGTATCGCAAGTATACTGAGAAACGACTGCAAATTCGGCTAATCAAAGAATGAAGTCGGTCATCTTTTCGCTCGACCACGAGATCGATCGCGTTCCGATCGTCGACAAAAACTTCAAGCCAGCACCGTTAGAAATTCGCGTGTATGAAAATTACTCTCTTGCTATCATTTCATCAGATTATTGCTGGGACACTTGCTCGTTGCAACTTCTTTTGTTTTACATCTTTGATACAGTTATTTTCATATATTCATTCCGGTTGGTTTGCATATTTTCAAGAGTCGCGGTAACTTTGTTTCACACCAGTACAAGTGTATATAATAAAATATTTCTCTTGCATCTCATTGCACATTGAATAGTTCCGTCATTTATAAAACCGTTAATTAAAAAGACGAAAAATTGCGATACGATTACTATCATATCGATGATCATTCAAAAAGCGACCAGACTTGTAAAAATTTACACGAATGAGACAGCTCGCTCATTCGAATCTTCCTACTTTCCTATTTTTGATATATCTAAAACTTTTGCATTTCTTTACATTTCTTTTCACAACAATATTTTGCTACTCCAACATTAACATCACTGATGTATTCCATCTTAACACTTTTCTCTTTTCCTAGCAATTTATGCAAATTATTACGCATAAATGCAACATATCTCATGAACGATAAAATTTGTCTTAAAACAAATAATAAATAAGCGAATCTATTTCGATGTCTCGAACTGTCTCTAAAATCGCGTATTATCTGCTCCTTTGGATACAGGCGTTGCTCCCTCCCAGTACCTGAAGATTTCCCATTGCTTCGTTTTGCCGCGAGTCGTTTAATGCTTCTGCCGCGCGCTGTAAGCCAAGGTTTGAGCGTACTCGCGATCGGCTTCCGTTAATGACGGTACAGGTGCGCCAACAACTCCCTTGAGACTTCTGTCCCATCCACCTCCACCTCCGCTCTGCCAGCCGCCGTGGTCGTGACCACCCTGCTTCTGGCTCAGCAGCTTCTTCAGGCCGATGATGAGCGACAGAACCAAGGCGATCTTGCTGATGATGAGGGCCTTGCCGGCCAGCAAGAATAGCACGCCCATGGCGATGGGAACTAGCGCGGCGAGTTTCATCGCCATTCCCATCATCATCATGCCCATCATCTTCTTCATTTTCCCACGACCCTCCTCGATACTTCGCTTCAATTCGCCGGAGCTTGTCTTTGGTAAGCTGATCTGCACATTGAAACTGTTCATTAGCGCGGACACGCGCTCGAACAGAATGTCGTTGAGTATTTCGTCCATGGCCCCGCCGTTAGTTCTAGCCAGGGTCTTCTCCAGATCGGCGACCGTGCCCCTCGAGCTGTCGTCCGTCGTGGACGCGACTCTGACCAGCTCGAGATTGTCGCCGATCGGTAAAGTCTGTATACGACCGAGTCTCTCGAAGAAGGCGATCGCCTTCTTCTTCAAACACGGCGACACGGCCATATTGCGATGCTCGCACTCCTCGTAGACGCGATAAAGAGCACGGTATCCTCGCTCAAAGAATCCGCCGTCCTCGTCGGCGTGGACAGTTGCACCGCAGACTAACAATAGCAGCACGCACTGGGATATAATCGTAATCGCCGACATTGCTGGACCCGGGATGGCTCTCCAACTCGCGAATGCTCGGCAGGGCAAAATTTGTTTGGGAGTAACGCACACGGCACCTCGTATCCTCGAAATCACGCGAGTGGCACGCGACTCGAAATTCCAAGTGACTAGCCGAAGATGCAAAGTGTTGCGCGCACCCACGAGCTGGATGATCCTCGACTAGAGAGAACTGGCATCAGGACCAAGTCTCCGGGCAGATATATACCAGCGTGGAGCCGTCCTCCTAGATGCCATCCTTCACGAAGGGGGTGAGGTGTATCTCTCTCGTATAAACGGACGGATATGCCGGTGCACGTGACGACACGACCTCGCTTGTATGAGTGGATAATCCTCTTCTCCAGCTTCTCTCCTCTCTCGCGAACCCCTCTCGTCCTTGCATCCTCTTCTTTCTCTTTCAGCTCGCTAGACAGCTGCCATCGCGACGGCGGGACGGGGCCGGGGTAAAAATTCTCATGATGGTAGCGCGCCAAGAGCATGTGACCCTTCCTGACACAGAGACCCACTCGCGTCTCGAGATCGAGACACTGCTGTTCAACGGCCCGCCACGCGATTCGTTCATTAAATTTCGCCGCGGCGGTTACGTACTAGCAACGTGTGCTATGTGTGCGTCCCTCTCCGCGTGATGTGGTGTGCGGCCTCATCATGATTCGCATCTTGCGCGGGAGGAGAGGCAGCGTCTGTGCTGGGATGAGACTCCCAGAGGGGAGCGCCGTGGACTGCATTGGCAGAGTATCTGGCACCGTGATCTCGCTGACCCCTGGCATAACGTGAGGATGCTAGAAACTGGTTCCAGGTTACGGACAGCCTGTGACCTTCCTATCGTTCGTGACGATTTTCCTGCGGCGCGGAATGAGCGAGGATTATCGACACGGATGATCTACTTTCCCCTGTATTTCGGTGCATCATTCTCATCATGTTGCTTCTCATCCTGTGCAGACGATGCCGCGGCGGATCGATGATGTTTTGTATTTCTATGTGAAATGTAACGAAAGTCGTTCCTCATCTCTTTTTTTACCTTTTTTCATTGCACATACTTTTATTGTATAATACTTTATTACTGACCTGGAAATAAATGAATATATATATATATATATATAATATATAAATCGCACAAGGCGAACGGAGAAATATACCGGAAATTAACTTTGTTATTTCTATTCTTTAAAAGTATGAAAAAAAGATTTTGTTTCATTCCAAATTGATTAACATCGAAATACGTAAAGCGAGACGAACGAAACAATAACGTGCTTCGCGATATGATATTACTTTGATATTGCGCAACAGTACAACTTATGACTGCATAGCACCTCACTCTTGCACTGCAAATTGCACTTTGATTACATACATATATTCTTCAGCACACGTCGTGTATAAACCAGCTGTCGTTCATTTTTGGCGCGATAGCTATGAAATGGAGATTACCAGTAAATGAATGAATATTACAAGGATGGAATTCACAGCCTTATGGCGTATAATTAGCTAATTTACTCAATTACTGGCAACGCTTTGACACACATATGCGCTCCGTGTATCACTGATTACATTAATGCGTTCATTACCTACAATTAGATGTTTTTGCTAATTTGCTACTACTACAGGATAACTAATCCTTTCATTACGATTAAAACAAAGTAAGATTTTGGAGCTCAATAAGAGCTATTTTTTTTTATAAAGTAGGTAATTATATTATTATATTATATTTATATTTATAATTATATTATTATAATTCTGGATCATAGCAGGGACAAATGTTTTTTATTATTAATTTAAGATTTCTTTTCGTGGGCCGTACGCGAAAGATAAAAAATCCGTGCCTTTCGTGTACGAAATTGTAGCGCTTAGCCTCGAAAGGATTAATAATGTGTGCAGACCCTCAACACGAAATTGTCGGGCCGAGTGTATTCTGTTTTCTTCTTGTATCACGGTTTGTTAGGAGCGTGAAGCTGAGCGCATGGCGCATCCTCGACACGCTCGATCGAGGTTAGCGCATCTCTAATGCGACAACAGCCAACGATGCATCCTCCATACTGTTACCTACTTCGCGATTATCCCATAGTCAGTGCCACGGGCCCACACAGACGGTGTTTAACTGTATTAAGGCCCGTGCCACATTCTGAGCGCGCAGTTATATTCTCACGAACGGTGCGAGAAATGGATTCCGCCGCAATGAGCCTACGCACAGCCGCGGTTGGGCCTAATTATTATTCGTTATCTGATACCGCTCGGGTCCCAAGTCACAAAAGCGGCGAACTTTCGATTGTTCGTAAAAGTGGAGAAGTAGGACGTACCTACCGAGACATTTATCTTAATGACGTCCCATGAATTATCCCATTCAGCCCTCAACGTCTAATTCGCGGAAGTTTGCCGAAAGAATACTTTCTGAGGCGTCATTAGGTCACGATACTATTCTTCGTGAGGAAAATTGAAAATTTAAATAGACCACTCGTTTACCATTGGTTAGCGCGCGATTTAAATTTGCCAAACTGCAAAGTGCGGAAAAAAGTAGATAGTGTTCAGAAAAGTCTCGCTTTAATCTATACGGAAGATCAGTTATGGTGCGGAACGCACGGGTTTCCAGAATAATAAAAGTGAGGCAATAGGTTAAACCGTCATGAGCGATTTCCTCGAGAGATATTTTAGACAAGAACAGGACGTTTCTGCCTGTTATTAGATTCAGGTCAACGATCAGCAACAGGTGTTTCTGCCGATTCGCATGCGGAGGGTTCTGATTTAACTCATTACCGGATCATATTGCTCATACGCGAAAGCATTAAATTTAGTATGTTTTAACAGTGAAACGAAAGAAACATCGTACTCCAACGAGCTCGATGAGAACTTTAATTTAAAATATTACAACGGCATATATAT
>VBVQ01000842.1:0-45993 GCA_011636635.1 Tetramorium simillimum | reverse complement strand
CTACAAAATAAGATATCGTTAACTTAACGTTTGTAAAATTTTATTGTTTTACTTTGGATAATTGCATATGTCGCGCTCCCTGCTAAAACTCATTCAACAATCTTTTATCAAAATTTTTTGAGATTGAAAAATTATAGTTATATATGCACGTAATAAAATTTGCCATTCGTAATAATTGTATAGTAAAGATATCGATCTCATACTGATTCACGATATATTTTACACAAAATGTGAATTCGACCGCAATAGCGTGATCGTACCGCAAAATGTTGTTCTCTATCCTTCAAGGAGAACCGGCACATATCAATACTACAGCTCGTTTAAGGAAAAATCCGCTTTGGGGAAAAAAACGCGTTTTAGGCGCGCGAGAGGAGAGACGCATTCTCGCGCGATGAGAGCGTTTCCTTTTCTTGTTTGCAAAAAAGGTATGCTTCATTATAATTACAGTCCATACGCGAGTAAAACAGACATAATGGCAATTCTAAAGAAGTAAACAGGGAATTACCTCTAGTTTTACTTAAAAAAAAACTGCTACCGGAAAAAATACGCAATAATTTCGAGACACTTCGCGTATAACAATATGAATCATAAAATATGATGGAAAAGAAAGAGAGAGAGAGAGAAAATAAATTAATTAATTGAATCCATTCGTCTATAGGATCATTTTTGTCGTTGCGTGTTACGAGTTTTTATAGGTTCGGATGTCGTGACCAATTTACGGTAACCGATAGCAGAGGGTCGGTCGCGGACGAAAAATTGAAGTTTGCGCAACCGTCGTTGATCGTTAATGATCTCGTCAGGGTCATACGGAGACACGTATCCTAATGCGGAGATGCACGCACGCAAGTAATATGAGCGCAGTTCCGTCGCACTCTCGTGCGCCGGAACCGAAAATTTCCATCGTGCACGAAATCGCCGGTCCAACGATTTTCATGTTCGACATCTTACACCTTCATCCTCCAACTCCAAGGAGGTTGAATTGGACATAAAACTCCAGCTCTTCGCCTACTGCACATCTCGCGAGCGTAATAAAAAAAAACCAACCAAAAAAAATAACGTAATGTCAAATAATCCAGATAGAACAGAGAATCCAAAATTCTTTTCGAATTCCCGAGTTATGAAATTCTTTTTCCATTCCACTTCTGTTTTAAAAACATTCTTAAAAGTTTAAAAAGAATTCGCTTTTATGTCACCAATTCACACCCTTTTTTACGGATATAAAAGACATTTTTCTTATACCCTTTTATGGAATCCTTTCTGAAAGGATTTCTTTTAAATTCAATTAAAACAAATTATGCTAATTCATTAAGAATTTGAAAAAATAAATCATCTGATTAGGGTTTGTTTTTCATTACTGAAAATGATAGCTTTCGTATCTCCCGCATTCCAAGCTGCGGACGAAGTCTGAAACCACTTCTCAAGTGACGCTCCGCGCTGTCGTATTCGCGGAAGATGGAAAGGAAGGATAGAGATAAGTATAACAAAACGTTTCCGTCGACGTTATCACGAATTTCGCGGAACAAAATTGGCGTTGTCGCACAGCTCTGCAGGTTACCGGAACGAAAAGAAGCGCGGAGATATACTTAAACTGCGACGGGACTGGCGAGATCGGGGCGTCGGTTATTTAGGGGCGGGTAATTAAACTTCAATTAGACGACTCTATCCTATCACGCGACCCAACCTGTCTCTCTATTTTGATAGATGGACTTCTTTAAGGTCATACATATCGAATTAGCCGTTAATGGGCGCGTTGTACGCGCCGCGCGTTAACTATACGTCGTCCCCACACTCGGAGGAAATCCGCCATTCAGGGGCCCCTCAGCTGGGAACATCGCGCGAAATTTGCTCCAAATTATTATGTAATCGCGCGTATCAACACGCGCTTGAGCGACCTGGGGACGCGATTGACGTAATACGCGGCGATACATCATGTTCGCAGTTGATGATAGCGTATCAATCACCGTTTAAGGGACCGCCACTATTTCAGGGGCTTGAAAGCAAAAGCGTGCCTCTGCGTGCAGTGAAAAATCGATAAACTCAAATGTCTATTATTTGTAGAAACTTTATTGTAAATATATGTATAAAAAAAACAAAAAGCATTTTAAAGCTACGGACTGCATGGCT
Source organism: Tetramorium simillimum (assembly GCA_011636635.1). Taxonomy (NCBI): domain Eukaryota; kingdom Metazoa; phylum Arthropoda; class Insecta; order Hymenoptera; family Formicidae; genus Tetramorium; species Tetramorium simillimum. Next base: position 43,869 of record VBVQ01000842.1, on the reverse strand, counting down.
CGAGATTTTAATAAACAAAAAAGTAAATGTATAATAATGAACGTTATAAATATAAATATTATATAATATATAAGCGTAATTAATTAAAATTGTTTCTTCTTTTGATAAATCGCGCTTCGAATGTTGTTTGTTGTCCCAATATTTTTGTTTCCCAGAAAAGATTTTAAATAAAAAAAATTGAGATTTTTAATAAGTTTTCCAAAATGTATCAAGTGTGTCAATTATCGAATAATAATAATAATATAGTTTAATGTAATTAATATAAAAATCATTTAAATATAATTCTGCTCAAAGATTAGTAAAAAAATGCATTTTCTGCCTCGATAGAAAAAACGTGAACTTCGCTGGTCATGCAGCATGCTTAATGCAACGAGATTACATGCGTAGGTATATACGCATTAGAGAATCACTCGAGTAATCAGTGCATCGCGCATTACTGTCGATCGAGGTAGCGTGACCACTTTAACCCTTTCGCGTTTAATGAGAGTCATTTTATGAGGCGGCCGCGACTATTTTCAAGTCGAAAAAAATTCAGGTCGTGGAAAAAGTAATTAAAACTTATTAAAAGCGATAAATTGCTGAAATGAATTGGCTAAATCGAAGAATTCTTACGAAAGATATTCTACAATTTTCACGTTCTTTTTTTAGCTAATCGCGCGGTCTACAACTGAGCATCAGTTATGGAAAAGGGAAGAAGTGCCCAAAACAAAATTTTTCAATACGAGCGAATTTAAAGTTTCCTTGCTATTCAACAGTTATATAAATATATAATTATACAGGGTGTCCGGAAATTCGCGCATTCGGTGCACGTGACATGCTATATATGAAATATTAATAGTTCGGGGTTTCTATAAACTAAAATAAATTCTTTCACACTTTCAACCTTTACCATCGAATGTAGCATGGCTTATAGATCCCTTTTTACTAAAAAAAAAAGAATTCTGATATTTTGCCACTTTTTACCTTTTCAACATTAGTCCTCAATTATAGATCACGCATATTTGAGATGCGACTACTGTGATATAATCTGTTCGCACGTATGCATTTTTCAATTGCCATCAGTTAAATACGTTGCTACTCACTTAATCTGATTTAGAAAATCAATGTGATTGTTGTGTTTGCCATATAAATTTGTCCTAATACACAAAAATACAAATAATCCACGATTATATACTACGCCAAATTTGTGACAAAATTGGCGCGAGTAGGGTTAAACTTAGCGAATCTGAAAAGCATCACAAAATGTAAGGTATTAATGATAATTTACATATGGGATATTTCTACAACGTAAACGCAACTAAAGCACATTCGCATAATATAATTGAATTGGATTACATGGTATGATTAATGGATTTACTCACCTAAGTGGCATGCCGTCGCGTACATTCTTCCCAGTCCGATTGCCGCCATTGTACTCTCGCTCTCGTCAATTTCGCCAATTGACGCTGGGCGCGCTTCGCGTTTAAAATCGCGAAAAGTTGCAAGCTTCTCAATCCGGTAAACAGCAACTAATAGCAACTAAGAACATTGCAGCAATATTATAATTTTCTACTAAACTATGTAACGATTACATGTATTACAATATGTGCTATGTACAAAGCTCCGTTCAGCGGAGAAAACAGCTCAGTGAGTCTTTGGTTTTTCGCTAAACCTAAGTGTAGGATCATCATAATCATAATAAAGAATCATTGAATGGTTCTAATTTACGTTTGTTCATATGATTCGAATTTATTTTTATTGTTTTTTTTATTTTTAATTGCAAAAAGCGTATGTAAATTCAGTCTGATTTAAATTCAGCATGAAAATAATGAAATGCAATCTTGACTGAATATTGATAATGTAAATATTCAAATAAACAATGTTTAAATTAATGACCAATCTTATGAACATTTTGATGTAAAATATCGATTTTACGTTACGCTCATTTAAATGACGATTGACAAAACATTGTTCACTATTAATATTGATAATTAACACAGCCTGATGATCGCACGATATTTTGTTCAACGTTTCTAATATACATTGATACAACCTTGACTTTTCATCTTTCAGAGCTGAAAAACACGTAATAAAATACGAGCGATTAAAGCACTAAAAGTAAACATCGTGATCGCGATTAGCACAAGCTCAAAGCTTTATACGGCCTGATAAACAAACAAACGGCCTGTTAAAAGGTGATCTCGATACTTCGATAAATTACAGCCTCTATACTATTGGTAATTATATTCATCAAAAATAAAAATTTTTCGAAAAACGCATTGAATTATTAAAACACTAAAAATTTTATTTCTCCAATATATGTAAAATTTTTCTCATTTTTCTTTAAAAAAAAACAGATCTTACTATAAAAGAAATCATTTTATAATTTTTCATTATGAAATCTTTTTAAAGTTTAAAACAATAACAATAAATTATTTTAAAAGAATTAAAAATACAAAATGTAAAAACATGACTTTTTAGTTTTATTATTAAATGTTTTCTTTTAATAGAAGTAAAATACGAAGACGTAGTGATTGACTCGTAGCATTTTATTTGGCGACCGTCTTTTTCTTATTTCTCAAATCATAAATTCATATATCTACAATAACATTACAAGATGTGTAATTAGTAGTGATTAACGATAGTAATTGTAATTATCTACAATCTGTCGTGTGATGCTTAAATGATATTTTAATTTAACATCAACGATATTTATTTCCTGCAAGAAAATATGATTTGATTAAACATAAGCATAGTCATGACTTTAAATAGCAAGCTTACGTTATTCGTCATTTTAATGTCAAAATGTCATTAAAATATCATTTTGATGTCAAAATAACGTTAAGTCAGGTTGCTACCTAGGAATCATTATAGCAGTCGCAGTCGTTTGTGATAATATCACGAGTGATTTTAACTCGAGTCTTTGATTTTTTTTTCTTTTATATTCCTCAATAACATTCCATAATAGCACTAAAAGGGTCAGAATTACTTTAAATTTTCGCTAACGAGCGTCAAAAGACTGCTCTTTCGTCACATTCAAATAATCGTACTTTGCTCTCACTCAGAATTTTACATCTTATGATCTCTTACCAACAGAGATGAGAAACAGGAGGAAAAAGATTAAAAGAAACTTTTATATCGTACGTAATTGCATTTCTATCTAAATCGAGTCGTTATAACATATGTATATATAAATACGACAATTCTTTTAGAATTAATATTTTATAATCAAATCTCTCTGGGAATACTTCAGTAATTTTAATTGAGCACAAAAATCTTATTTTGAATCTATGTTCCGAAAACAAGATGCAAATATTTTCTCGTAACTAGTATTTTATATACAACTTAATTAAATAATATTATCTTCTGTTTCAAAGACATTACAGAAAGGCAAGCAAGGAAAAAGACAAAACAAATTATTTAAATAGATCTAGCTGTCATACTAGCGCATAAAATTACAAGCAAATCTTACAATTTTACTTTAAGTCTTGCTGGAGTGAGAGTTTAACACATATACATTATTTCTCTGCTACATGTACATTTAATGTCCAATTTAATATAAATCATTTTGTGAAACCATAATGGCGAGTATGATGAATTTACACGTAATATATTAATTCATACTTTATGCAAGAAAGCTAAAATTGATTTTCTGAAATTCCACCGATTCATGTTTTGTGCTAGTCTCATATATTTTACATTACGAACATAAATAGTGTTCTTCCGTAATGACGTTATATGTAACAGGATTATATATGAAAATTATTTATTTCCAAAATTAACTATCTCCAAGAGAGTTATGCTTTTTAGAATTTGGAAATATATATGCAGACAAAACACTTCAAAATACTTTTTTAATTTATTATCCTCCTGTTTATAATTTATTTATTCGAAAGAGAGTAGGCATTTGATCCCACCATGCTACATTAACGACAATAAATTCATGTTAAACAAGTTGGATTGGAAGATAGTTTTTCGGAAATATATGATTTATATCCTTTCAATCTGCGGTATTTTTAATCGTTCGTAATTTTTCTTCCCCCAACATTATATATCGAAAATACATGCATACAATTCCCTAAGCGAGGCAAAGCAATAGAAATGTTTATTCAAATGTCGAAGTACGTATCATATTGTAAATATGTAAACTATCACATAGTGATGGAAAATTGATAAAAAGCAAAAATGTAAAACATATCACATTTCATATACATAGTTCAACTTACTTAAAGTTTACTACATGAAAGAAATATTTTGTCATAATATTGATATTGTTGATATTGTCAACGTATTTAAAAATCTGAAATTTACTTTATAATGACAATCTTTCTTTAATTATGGAGAATAAAATATTTTCTAGATTAAATAGATTCATTATAACCAAATTAATTTTTATCGTTTAAATACAAATCAGTGTTGGCCAATCAACATGCTATCAATATTACACTGTCAATGTTACATGATTTAGTTACTAAAAATATTATACCGCATTAACTTATTTTTAATACTTTGAGTGATTTTGACTTCATCCCAATTACAATGATGAACAGAATTATTACAGTAATATTATCATATTACCAGTATTTTAATTTCCATCAGGTCAGGGAAGACATTCAACATTAATATATTAACACAATTACACATTCTGCGATCGTTCATCGTAAAGGAACACATACTCAATTATTTCTTCTAAAATTGGGGGAGGGTATAATATCGTTACTTTTATATGATAACATTATAATATACAATTCTGTCTTTAAAATTCTAATGATGCCGCATTTTCTCATAATTACACCATTAATTTATTATCTTACTGCAAAGCGGAATTATTATAAAAAAATACTAAAGATAAAAATACGCTTAAAATGCCTTTTGAAATTATGATTTCAAATAAGCATAGAGTTAAAATGCTTAAATAAGTATAGAACAACAGCCAGTATATAGAATGTTGGGAGAACACTATTGGCATAAATTTATAAACGGTAGATTAAAAGACAGAGAGATGGAAAGAGAGAAAAAGAGTTTTCTCATAAAGTATCGGCAATTCAGTTTCAGGCTGAGTTGGCTTATGCAATCCGTTGAATGATGTGAATTCCGCTATCTGTGTGCACGGGCGACGAGAGCTCGCCAACCTTCAGCGCGAATGCCGCCTGCTCGAAGGGTTTCTGCATCGCGCCCCGACTGAAAGGTCCGAGGTCGCCGCCGCGCTTTGCTGAACTACAATCGCTGTACTTGGAAGCGAGTTCAGCGAACGTAGCTTTGCCAGACGCAATTTGTTCTCTATAAGCTGTTGACAAGATAGTTCTCATGATAATCACAGCAACAATGAAAGGTATTAAATAACTCAATACTGAAGCAATTAATCAATCAAAATATTTCGTTATCTAACAAAAAATCCAAGAATCCTCAAATTCAGCACATCATTGATACTGAGAATTTAAGAAAAACATTCTAGGATAGAAATAAAGTGTACAAAATATAAATTTAATTCCAAGATAATTAAACAAACAAATTGCGACATTGCATCGTTTCTTAGAACATAGAAATCTCCAAATAATAACAACAATAAATAAGTTTTAAAAACAATCTCACTGCTCCATAATGGAAGTCGCTAACAAACTTTTCCTCTATAAAAATTGCAATTGTAATGAAACCTTAAAAGCTTTGTCCCTTAGAACTGTGATGCAATAAAATAAACATAGTAGTAACAGATAAAAATCCTCCATGAACAACGTGATAATGAATACTTATAAATAATGAAAAGTTTAAAGTTACAGACTTACATTTAACCAAGTCGAGAGCCTCTTCCTTTGACCTAGTAATGTTCTCCTCTCGCCAGGAAGAAGGTCGTCGAGACCCTGAATGTTTCACAAGTAGATGAGAACATTGCACTTCTTCAGGTCCGTCCGGTTTGCTGTTGCCAGATGGATCCGCAGGTTTATCTGGCCTATCCCATTGACTTTCCTTGGTATAAATATTTAAATAATAGTGTTGACCTAGAACAATTTCATACATTTGAGACAAAAACCTAAATATTAAGTACTATTGTTTTTTATGTTCATAAGGCAGAACTTAATATCAAATATTCTAAACTCGAACATCACACTGAAGAAAACTAAAGAGAAAACCGCATGTACCGTGTACTTGCAATTTTCAAAGAAACTTCTCAAGTTTATGCATAAATAATGAACGCAACCGCGTCCTGATTTCTAACAAGTTTATGTGATTAACGAGGCAATCAATTCAACAACCTCGTAAACTTTTTCGCAGGCTCGCTGCGAGAGTCAAAGTTAACAGATCGATGAACAGTGTCGGCAAAAAATTCAACTGATAACAAAGCGCGCGGGATATTTCCCCGAGTTTCCCTGACAGAATTTCCCGGACGAGACGCGACCGATCTCTGGGTTCTCCGGCGACCATACCCGGCGTCCCCGTTGGCTCTCTCGTCGCCCGAAAATTCGCGTTCGATCGCGATCGCGTCGAGGGAAAAACGTCCGTGATGGTCCGTGAGTATCGAGCGCGAGTGCCTCGACCGCGGCGACGTGATCGGCGTCGGCGGGACGTCGGCGAGATGCCATACGTCGCGGGCGGCCCGCGGCCTCGCGCCCGGCGAGAACGGGCCGAAAACATCGCGGCTGGACGCGAGCCGCGGAAGCCAGCCGGCCGCCGTAACGCACCTGTCGACCTGCTGAGACGTTTCTCCCATCCCGCCGGTAGCTCCTCGTCCGCCATTGTCGTCGGTGTGGAGTATTTTCGGCACTGTTTTGCTGCGCTCTCTTGCCCGGCGCTCTCACGTCAAACGCCGCACGCCGCCATCGCGCTGAACGTCGTCGCGTGGAACGCCGGCGCGGCAGGTTAGGGGATTTTGGGGACTTCTCGCGGCGGCGGCGGCGGCGGCGGATCGATCCGAGTGACGTCACTCCGGTCGACCGCGGGTCCGCTCTCTGTCAAGGTGCGTTCCGTTTCACGTATGATACGCATGATGCATCATTTATCCTTGTTTACCTTTTGGTGAACGAGAAGGATAAAATATGCGTCACGCGACTCCAGCAATAAACGAAACGCACCTTCAGTTCAGTCAGATGTGTGCGGCGTGAGAGGTTAGGTTCCTGGATCCTGCGGGTGACAAATTCTCGCTGGTATTCTCGGGTACCTGGAATATTTATGCATTCTGCAGACGCACGGGAAATCTCGGTAGCATGACGATCAGGACGCTTTTACGCTTCGGCGACACGGCGAATAGATGGTGCGACGGATTTTCAATTTCTAGCATAAGACTAATCGCTTTTTCCTAAACTTTTTGTTTTATTTCGCGCATCTTTTTTTATGTTTCTTAAAAATTTAAGAGTTCTCTTTAGGATCTTTATCCGTTAAAATTGAAGTTTCTCAAAGGTTAGGTAATCAAAGCTTTTTATCTGTGTTGCAAAATTATGATGAAATTTCCTGCAAAAGTGACTGAAAGATTAGCCCAGAAAAAACAACGTTATCTATCAATATAAAATTATCTTATGATTTTATATTTATTACTGTTATAGGATGATTCTTAATATATATCTCTTTGAACCACGTCCATACTTTAAATGAATTTAGGACATGAATTTATTTTATGTTGCTTTCTGATTGAATTTATAATAAATTATAAAAGTATTCTACCTTCTATTACAGTAGATATTAAGATTTTTTCAACATTAATGACAAATCATTAGTTTATAACTCATTAATGATGTTTATATATTTAAAATGATGAACATCTTTCTGTGTCATGCAACATAGATTATAAATTAGTAAAACGTCAGATTAAATCACATTTTTATTTATACATTTACATAATTTTCTATTTTGTTTTGTTCTAAATTGCTTTCTGAAGCAGAGATGCTTTGTAAAAAAAATTATATATTTTGTAATTATATATTTTTTGTGTTTACTACTGAAATATATGCTCTACAAAATCCAAGTGTATTTATAAAATTTTAGTGTCCTTACAACTGTGCAATACACCAGGCCCAAAATGCAAGTACTACAATATAGACAAATAAGAAATTTAAGAAATTCAAGAAATTCACAGAGCTCGATCAGACCAGAGTCTCCATTTTCTAATGCCTATATCAATACTGGAACTATATCGCCAGTGAGACTGTGGAAACATCTTGGTTTCACCATTATGGTAAATAAATAAATTTGTTATAGAAAAAGTTATTTTCATAGTCTTTTTTTTTATAGAATTGATAACAGACTTTGCAGTTGATAACATTGTACTGTCCTATTTGTGTTTGTAAAAAAAAATTAAAAAGTTAAAGATAAAGAAGTACATCATTAATTTTCTTCTTTTTTTTTACTTTAAAATAGGTAATAATATTAAAAATAGGATACGATGCAATGTTTATATATATTTTATCAATTTCTGTACATACTTATTTCTGAAGTACTTTCAAGTGAACGATTTATAAATATTTTGCATTTTTATTTTATTAGTTTAGCGGAGCCTCCATAGCGGGTGCTGCAATTTGGGAGTACGAACGTATCAGAAGTCGGACATACAAATTAATCCATCGTTACAGGCAATTTCAAGTTAACGTATGTATTGTTTAAAGAAACGTTCAATAGATATTTTAATATATACAATAATGTATATACAGTAATGGTTAGCGAACAGGATGGAGGCGCGAAATGGAAACATGGTGGCGAAACTTGTCAGAAGGACAGAAGATGTTTGTGCCTATATGTTTTATAAACGTGGTTGTATCCTTAGCTTTGCGAGTGCCGGCATGGCAGAATACAATGGTGCGCTACTTTTTCGCCAATCCAGCTTCCAGTAAGTGATACCATCGGCTTGATTAACTGATGAACAAAAGCTCACAGCAGTTATTTTGCTTCTGAATTATCATGAACGATGACCAGGACAATTCTCATTTAAGGTGCGTCATGCTGGTCTATGGTACTCTCCACCTTTTCACATTATTCCGTATTTCATCTGGCCGCTAACATGTACGTGTTGCACAGCTTCAGTACAATAGCTGTGACAACATTGGGCAAAGAGCAATTTTTGGCTCTGTATTTATCGAGCGGTGTGGTTTCCAGCTTTGCCAGTCATGTGTATAAAACCGTATTTAGAATACCAGGCCTCTCGCTAGGAGCGGTAATTAATTTTATTTTAAAAAGTTAGAATAACAAATACTTCATATATTGTAGATATTTCGAAAATATATAGTTTTACGTTTTTTTGTACGAGTATGCATTATCTACCATTATACAAGTTTCAACTTTCTACGGTTGTTTTTATTTTAGTCAGGAGCGATTATGGGTGTTCTCGGATTTGTTTGTACACAGTATCCTGATATACAACTCGGCATCATTTTCCTTCCTATGTTCACATTTACAGCAGGCATAGTAAGTATCCTATCTTGTTCAAATTTTAATGAGAACGCAAATATAAAAATAATATACATTACATGATATAATCATGTTTGATATTTTTTATTTAGGCAATTAAAGGAATAATGACTTTGGACACTGTTGGTTGCATCTTAGGATGGAAATATTTCGATCATGCCGCACATCTGGGTGGCGCGTTATTTGGAATGTGAGTCCTATTACATATTGTATAATTCAGAATATAATTCTTATGAAATTTACACAACTGTAATTTAAAAAATGAAAAAAATGTCAGTGTAAATTTCATTATTTCATAAATTTAGGCAATACTAGATAAATTTTGTTATTCATTAAGAGAATGACAAAACGGATCAACAAATAATAATGATAAAATCGCATTTTTTTTCTGAAAATTGCAGATTCTGGCAAATGTGGGGCAGTGCTAATATTTGGCAAAAACGGGAGCCTCTGCTGACTCTTTGGCATGGGTTCCGAGAACCCCGAAGATCACAATGATATTTCCCCTTTTTCTAAATATAGATTTCAATTTATTACTGTTTGATATTTTGTGCAAAAATTATAAAATTGTGATCATTGTGCAGGGAGAGATTTGCTAAAAGAACAAAAATTCAGATACGTATTATACATTTCTATTATTCATATTCCATTTTATATATATGATAATATATCAATTTATTATCTCTTAAACAAAATAATAAAGAGGAAGTGATATTAATATCATTCATACAAATTTAAAAATTGCGAGTATTTTTAATGTTTCTTTGAATATAATCTTCATTAAAAGTATGAAAAATCTTGTAAAAATGCAAAGTATGATATCAAAATCCCACTGTAACAATAATTCCGGGCATAGATTTAACTTTTAAGATATTTCATATGATGATTGAAGTGATCTTCAATAAATGTAGTTATAAAATAATAACTGTGATCATAACCATCCTGATATCTGAGAGTAAGCGCGATGCCATTATCCTTTGCAGCATTTAGTAGATTCTCTGGTAATAGCTGAGCTTGTTTTAGAAACTGGTCCTCTTTGCCCTGTAAACGCCCAAATTTTAGAATTCTGAATTGTTTAAATTAAAAGATTAAAGAAGCCAAATATATTAGAGTAAATTAAACATGAACATATGTCAGAGATACAATTAAAAATTATTAGAACCTGATCGATTAAAATGTCCAAAGGTGGACCATTGTATTTTTTTGCTAGTTCTGTGGCATCCCATTCCTTCCATTCAGCATTATCCTCTGATTCTCCCAGGTATCCGGAGAAGGCTTTCTTCCCCCATGGACACATAATTGGATTAGATATGGGTGCAAAAGCTGAGACTGTCTTAAACTGCCCAGGATTTTTAAGGGCACAAATTAAAGCTCCATGACCTCCCATACTAAACAAGAGGAAGGAAGAAGCATTTTAAAGATTATATTTCAAGATCATATTCTGGCAAAGGATTATTTTTTTATACCTATGGCCCATTATAGACTGTTTAGATGACAAAACTGGAAATTCTTTCTTGATCAATGATGGCAATTCTTTGGTAATGTAGCTGTACATCCTGTAATTCTTTTTCCACGGCTCCTGTGTCGCATCTACATAAAATCCTGCGCCAGTGCCAAAGTCATAACTGTCATCCTCTCCAGGAATATTCAACCCTCTTGGACTAGTATCTGGTATGACAAGAAGCACACCATGATTCGCAGCGTGTCTCTGCGCTGCAGCTTTCTGGCTAAAATTAGCCTCGGTGCAAGTGAGACCAGATAACCAGTAGATAATCGGTACTGGTTCCTTCTCAGCTTGAGGTGGTACGTAAAGGGCGAATCTCATCTTGCAACCCAATTCTGTACTGTCAAATAATTATTTTTTTCATTACATGCCTGCATTCGTTTTCTCCCACCGTTCTTCCACTGGGAGCATAAACTATATTGAAAATCTATAATATACGTAACGTACTCTATAGATTTTTAGTACAGTATGTGCTCCCAGTGGGAGAACGTGGGAGAGAACGAATGTAAGGCATGTGAAATACTTCCAAGTAAATTCAGGAAGAAATTTTTTGAAAGGAATAACCGTCTTTTGTATAAAACATGTATATTTATAACATATGTATATTTTATATATCTACCTGTTGTGCGTATATACTTTTTGCCATCCTCCGAAAATTTTATTACACTCAACTTCTGTTAATTCAGCCATCTGAAAATTATATCGAACTCTGAATGAGTGCTCCTAGCAGCTGCGCGAGAGACGTATAGATGTATGGACGTATCTGCCGGTTAACGTTACGTAGTCGATGGTCGATTGCGAGGGTTAGTGGTCAGATAGGAGTAGGTTAGAGAAAGAAAAAAAAACTGATAATTGTATATAATACATATGTATGTATGTGCATCCAGTATACCTTCAGAAATTAGATATCCCGGATTATAAGGTTTTCCAGCGCATGCGCATCCCTCCACTTTTGTTTGCACACTTCTACTCTACGCGTGCAGTCGACCGCATGACTCGTTAAAAGAATCTTTCGACTTGTGCAAAGTAGGACAACTCTTAGGATTTTCGTGGAAAGTTCTTATCACGTCTTCGTCGTGATTAACGTGATTCACATTGTGGTTAAGGTAGCTTTATTCATTAATACTTTTTCTTATTAAGGTATTTTTCTTATAGAACATGATCCGATTTTGTATGTAAAATTTCAAGTCAGATCTTCTAAGTAAGATCGTCTTAATCAGCTTTACGATTTTATTGAGCGGATCGAGTCTTAAGACCATCGGGATCAATTTAAGATCAGACTTGTAACGATATTTATAAATCTTAAATGTCAGATTGCATTATGAATGTGTGTTTACAATCGAACGTGTGTGAAGTAAGTACTGAATCAACCGTTTAAATTCAAACGTTTACATTGATATCTAAAAACTTAAATAAATGTGTTATCATTTATTTATATTCATGCTTTTGAAATTATAATTTCTCAATTTACAATAATCTTATTTAAAACGTACAATAATTTAAGTATCATTACAATATCATTACACTGAAAAAAAGTTCTGGTTAATAAAAACGGACGAATCAGAAAAATCTTCTAGGATTGATCAGATATTCTGGTTATTATTAGTTATAAAATATTGATTTTTATTATAATAACCAGAATATTTGTTCAATTCTACAAGATTGTCTGATACGTCCGTTTTTAACCAGAATTTCTTTTCAGTGTACTCATGTTACTTTTTAAAAACTTTTTCTACTGTAAATATTAAACTAATTTATTGAAGGATTAAGGGAAATTATTGAAAGCTCTCGATGAATAAACTAAAAATTATAAACTAAATTTTTTCGAAAGCCATAACTGAGAATCGAACTTCCTTTTTTCTTCTCAATTGTTAATTCCATTAGTCCCTCGTTATCGATCCAATTATTAAATTCTTTTGCCAACTCGAGTCAGCATGCGATTGACAATCCTAATTGTTATTTATAGAACAGCCAAAAGCTGGCAGTGAAGAATCGACGCGAATCCGAGTGGTGCAAAAGCCTTCGAGAGAGACACATCTTTTAATCTCGTCTGGGATTTATGATATTCAAGGATCCTCGAGGTGTCTCGCGCACCTACGGACACGTGGCCTAGTGACTTTCCTCGGCGCGAGGGCGCCGAGATTCGGCGCTCCGTGAAACCCGGTGCCCGAAAGGACGCCCGCGTTTCCTGCCGGCTACCTACGTCACTGCACTGCGCTGCTGAGCATGCGTGGAAATCCCTACGATTTTGGGATCACTGCCCTTCACCCATTTGCGCACGGTGAATACTAGGTGTTACTCTTTAATACCCGGGGCTTGTTAGATTTATTTCGCCCGCGCGATCGCCCGGCCCTTCGTCGAGGGTCCCATTGACGGTCCCGCCGTGTCTTTCGCCCGCCAGCCCGCCGGTGTTAATGAAATATGGAGACGCACGAGGGCCGAGCGCAGGAGAGGCCGCAGGATGGAGGTAAACATTTTGTAACTACCCGTTTTAAATTTCCGCGTACGCACGAAACGTCGTTCACGACGTTTACGCGTGTAATTCCGCGTGGCTGCTCGCGACGTCGGAATCGCACGTGATTATCAAGTTGCCGCGCGCCGCTTCTTCTTTTTTTTCTCTCTCCAACGCGGTCAACTTGAGCGCTATCGCGATTTCCAATAAAGGTGGATTATTAGACAACATAGTAGTTGAACGCGTTTTCAAATGAAACTTCGGGAAAGTGAATTAAGTGCGCTGTGCACGGGAAAAGGTTCGCGTATTACGATAATTAACTGCTAAAGAGCCACGCGTTGCGTTGTTTTTGCGTGCTCTCGCGTTTTTTGTATCTTTGCAAATGCACTTCTGTTCTCTATCTCTGTTCTTTATTAACAATTGAGAAAATGGCGTTTTGCGCGTCAGATAATTTCGGAGTAAAAATGTCGGAGCAAAAAAATTATTTATATGACAAATTAAATATTTCGTTTATAATAATTCATATTTATTAATAAAAATATGAATATGTTATAAATTTTACGTTATCTTGACTTTTAAATTATCATTAGAATAAGAAAAGATTGATATAAGTGTGATTTAAATAAATTTATTTAATTAAAATATTCTTGACAATTATAATTTTATTGCATTATAATATTTCTTTTATCTATACTGTTATTTAATAAATATGTTTTTTTGTAGTAAATATTTATTGATATTTGACAGAGTAAGTCAAGATAAAGTAAAATCATAGTTTGTTTTTAGTAAAATAAAAATTGAATAATATTAGTACTAGTAGTAGTATAGATGAACAGCTGGGAATAATAATCTCTAATGTCACCTAGCCTTAAGAAGTTTTTCTGTGACTTTCCACTGGAAATGGGATGTAATCGGGATGAAGGATCACTGGGATTTTGGACCGAGAATCCTTTTGTTGCTATTACTTAGCACGCAAAGCCACGCGTCGCCTCAATAATATACCAAATTGTATCAAATTTTATGTTTCAGAATATGTATTTGTTTGGCAAGACTATCTCGATGCTACGGGGAGCATAGAAGTTCCACAAATTGTGTTCCCTCACGTGGAGTTGACGTTGCAGAATAGTATCGAGATAGGCATGTCGTTGGAGGTACCAGTGCAAAAAAGTGGTGATAATGAGGAACTGTCGTATTGGGTAGCTTCCATCGTCATGGCTTGTGGACCCTTGTTGCGGTTGCGTTACTTTGGCGGTGACGATAGGTCTTTGGAATTTTGGTTTAATCTCACGAAAGAAGCTGGCCATGAGCTTGGTTGGAGTGCGAAAAATAATAAGAAATTAAAACCACCTGACGTTATACTTGAGCGATCACCGGACTGTGTAGACAAGTTGCACGAATTTCTGACGACGGCACGTACACTCCCAGCTGAGATGTTAACAGGAGTACGACACTTTTGTCTTATATCTTTAGAATTTTGTGTTATAATCAATATTTTAATACAGTTTAACATTTTTTAAATAACACTTGTTCATCTTGTTCATAGGATGGCCTCAGTATGGCAGATAGGATAAAACAGGGTATGAAAGTTGAGATAAGTGATGTGTTGCATCCATACAAGTTATGGGTAGCTACGGTAAGAACAAAATTAGAAATCTCTCAGCAAAAAAATAAAAATAGCTAAATTTATTTTTTTATGCTTTAGTAATTAAAAATACTTGCGTGTAATTGCATGATGTGTAATGTATTTTAACAATATTTAATGTTGCCTTTTCTAGATTATGGAGAACGTTGGAGGACGTCTTTTATTGAAATATGATACTCCAGATACTTCTATTCGTGAAGACTTTTGGATATTTTGTACATCCGAGCGTTTACATTCATATGGATTTACGTCTAAGTCAAATTCCACTTGGTTTTTGGAACCACCTGGGTCAATAATCGATTTGCATCCATATGAAGAATGGAAGGATTTGTTGGAATCTAAACCAAAAGATTATGAGTTAGGGGAAGAGTTATTTAACAATAATATAAATCATTCAAAACATAATTTTGAAGTTGGAATGAAACTTGAAGCTTTGAGTCCAGCAGATCGGATGAAAATTTGTCCTGCTACTGTAACGAAAGTATTTGACGATATATATTTTCTTGTGAATATTGATGTACGCGCTGTAGGTTTAAACGAACCAGATGATACGCTTGTCTCTAATAATTCAGAGAATAATACGTGGCTGTGCACTGCAGAACATCCATATATATTTCCAATTGGATGGGCGCAAAAAAATAATATTGTGTAAGTAATCAAATTAATATGATATGTCAATTTTACAATAATTTATTATTTCTTAAAGCTGTACTGTTTCACATAATCATATAGACTATATATATTTTTACAAGTATTGTATTTTATACATATATTCTTTGATTGTAATATTATTTTTCCTGCTGAAATTTTGATATGAATACTGCAGGATTACCAATCCACAAGGTTGGACTTCAAAGACGGAAAATTTTGATTGGAACGAGTATTTGGAAGCATTCCATGCTAACGCAGCACCTGAAAGCTTATTCGGTGAACGTGCGAGTGCCATGGAGGCAGGCTTTGAATGTGGCATGAGATTGGAGGCAGTCGATCCAGAACACGAACATGTAATATGTGCTGCTCACATTAACAAAATCGTTGACAATCTGCTGTGGATAAAATTAGATAACTACGAATATTTTCGGCCAGATCACATAGTTGACATGCATTCCTTGCATATATTTCCCGTTGGATGGTGCGAGTCCAATCACTATCCGTTAAAACCTCCGCACGACTTTATAGAAATTTGTAAAAAATTAGAAACGTCTGTAAAGGAGGAGAAGAAAACTAATGTTTTGGATATACCGATATCTGAACCACGCTCCTCTCTCTGGTGTCCAAAGATATATTTTAATTACCGGTGCTTCACCGGCCCTATGATATCGAAGGGTAAATTGGCGACTCTTCCAAAGTCAGTGGGGCCTGGACCAGTTATATTAGTCATGCGAGAAGTTTTATCAATGATAGTGTCTGTTGGATACAGGAGTGCTAGAATTTTAAAGGTTTTGCAATGTGATACCAAACCAGATCCTGGATATCACTTGGAAGTCTTAAAGGCAAAGCATAAAAATAACACATATCGTGCGAGCGTAGCCATTGTTACGTCGGGAGACATGGTAGCAGATTTTTGCAGAAGTATTTGTAAAAAATTAATGGTATGCCCAAATTTATTTGGTCCGTTGCACATATCGGAAAACGAATGTCCAGATGAATGTTATAAAACATCAAAGACGAAATACAGTAAGTAACTAAACGTCTTAAAGAAATTATGTAGCGTGCAAACGTATTGTGTTTATTACGTAAAATGCACTCGTTATTATATTGATATTTTCAATTTTCAGCAGCGTCGGTTGGAACTGGAAAAAGGGGAAAACCGAAAGGCTATACAAGTATCATGGTACAAAAACCGAAACCGTGGGGTAGAAGACGTAAAAGGAGACGTGGCAGATGGGCAAACAAACATAAAGAAGTTAACGAAGAATACGATCAGGAAGATGAAATGCCATTTATATCGTTAGATCTGGCGAAGCATATTTCAGAGAACCACATGGAAGAGGCATACGATGGAAGACAACCGCTCTCAGAAATAGATATCATGATACAGAAAGGTTTAGAGAAATCTGACAAGTCAGATGACTTTAAAACTGAAATGGCTTCCAGTAATGCTTCGGAGGATTCCGGTAGTTCGTTCAACGATAGAAAAGCTAAGGACCGAGAGTTGCCCAGTCCTACAAATTTGAATTCGAAGCAACATTCCACGAGGTTCAGTCAAGGCACGGGGATCGCGAGGGGGACTAAAAGAGATTGGGACACAAGCATAGAGTCCGATTGTTCTGAGGCAGACGCCGAATACATGAAAATGCAGAAGACACAACGGCGACCGAAGACTCGGAAGCTGGATTCAAATCCGCTATACTGGAGCGTAGACGACGTGTTTCGATATCTCAGAAAAACAAACGACTGCAAAGATCTTGCGTATCGCGTCAAGGAAGAGGTAAATATATGTGTATCTTAATTACAATTTCAATTAATTAATTATCATAATTAATAACTCATGCTGGGAATATCTCTGTTTATCAGGAAATTGATGGTCTTGCGTTTTTGTTGCTGAATCTTCCCTCCCTTACCCAGCACATGAAACTACGGACGAGTTTAGCCATGAAACTATGTCGGCATGTTGAACAAGTCAAAGTTACATTCTTCTTGCGACACATTCACGAAGTAGAGCCCGAGCAATATCAAATTGTTTAATCGACCTGTTCAATAAAATCTCTCTTTATTCACAATGTACATTACATATAGCTGTATCAGAATTGACAAACTTAAGTAGAATTCAAGATTCTTCAGGTAAAACAATCTTACGACCTTATGTTACATCTATATTTATTGCGATTTTATTTTTGTAGTCTAGATATACAAAAATATAAAACCTGATCTCTTTTCAAAGCTCAAAAAATTAATGGAAAGTACAAGGATCTTGTATGTGCGTGTGTATGTATATGTATGCTGCGCGCGTGCATGTGTGTGAATAAAATTTTTGGTCAACTTGTATATAGAATTATTACATAAGATGTATGTTTTCTCTTGTTTCAAAACACATAATAAATAAAAAAATATGTGTGAAAGAATACTCCTTGATAATGAATACATAGGATATATTTTACTTTTAATTAAGTTCGAATATTTTTCATTTCATGCATGATTTCCATTTTATTTTTTGACATAGTGGAGAAGCTTTTAAATATATTTTATTTGCCATTATCTTAAAATTAACATAAAAGATGTCTAATAAATTATAATCGCGTTTTATTTTTGTAGATACGTACAAATGCACAAGTATGTGTTTCGAGAAGCAGATAGAATTCAGAAGTCTATTTTTTACAACTGTACTGTAGTTCAGACTTAACTCATTGTCAATTCAGAAATTCTGAATTAGTGCAATTTAGCTATAAAGAACAGACCATAGGTATCTTTCAAGTACAGAGTATATCGTCGATAATTATTCTTGAAAGCGCAATAATACTTGGTCGATAACGTTATCCTTCGGTATAGCAGATAACGTTACCGACTAGATACCCTTCGTGTCCTATCTAGCCTTCCTGACCGGTGCGACCCAGGGACACCGAGTGCGGCGCGGCGCGGCGCGACGCACACACGCACCTACACTACACAGGTACGAACGTTTACACGCACAATAGCGCGGTACCGTACGGCGAGTTACGTATTCGAGTCAGTGGTTTCCGCACGCAGCGTTCGCCCCGACGATGCCCCGGCGGTGTTAGCGGATACTCTCGGCACCGTGACCGCGTCACCGTGAACGCCCAGGATCGGTAAGTCTGCGGATTGGGACCGCGGCGGCGATCGCCGCGAGGGGAGCGAGAACCGTTTTCGCGTCGCGCGCGGATCAATGCGATCATCTCGGGCGCGGGTGTTGCCCGCTTTTCGCCCTGCCGCGTTCCCGTTCCCATTCGCGTGACTCGCCGCGCGCCGCAGCGGCAACGAGGCCGACGCGACCCGTGGGCGCGCGAGACCCTTCCGGGCGGCCTTTCCGCGACGGGACGCGCCCGTCCCGCGGTCGCGCGAGCGCCGGGGATCGTCGCGGTTCCGATCCGCGTTTCCGCTCGGCGAGGCTCGCGAAGGACGACGAGGTGAGATCATCGCGGCGAGCGCGACGACGCGCGCTCTCTAATCGGGCCGTGCGAGCGCTCGAGTCCTCGGATCCTGTCGAGTGGTCCCGCGGGCATCGACGGACCAACCCCCCTCCCCCGACTCAAATTCACGCGTACATCCCGGTCGCGGTTCCCCCTTTTTTTTTTTTGCCCTTCTCTCCGTCGCCTTTCCTGCCTCTCGTTCCCATCGGCGCCGGGTGCACGCCCATTTTTTCGCGTCACCATTGGCAACCACCGTCCCACAACATCCCGGCGATTTTGAAAATTTCGGATAATTGGGTCAGCTTCGATCTCCGCGGATCTGATCGTCGCCGTCACCTTTTCGAGCGCACGCGCGCGTGCCTGTGGGTGCATACGTGTGTGTTGCAATTTTGTGTTTACCGCAGCGGCAAAAGCGCCGTGACACACACACATAGGCGGGGTGCACGACCGCGGTGTGTGATTAATTGAAGAAAATCGGACGGTACCACGTTCGTTACCGCGCTCGCCGGATGCGTCGAATTTCTGCGATTATTGATTTTTTTTTTCTTGCAATGAATTCGAGGAAAATTCTCCGAGTGTGTCGTTTGTGCGACGCATCTGTCTTCAGGCTGATATCTTTGTGCGAGCCTTAAAAAAAATTTTCTCAACATTGGAATCACCAGTTCCGTCAAAATGACGGGTGTCAGATTTCTTGTTTTAAATTACGGAAATTATTAAGATGCTTTTGTTGTGGAATTTTTGTTGACTTTCGCTGAGATAAGGAAATTGTTGTGTGTCGATTTATTTTCCATTAACCAGTCTAATTTGGAAGTTTTGAATACCTAGGATATCTAAACTTATCAGGCATAGAATATCTAAACTTATCAGTGTATAGAAATAGCCAAAATGTATCGAAATAACAAGCTTGACTTTATAGTTAAAACTTCGTAATTCATTTATAAAAAGTATGTTTTATATATAAAATTATATAAAATTCTTTTATTTCAGGATTTTATTCCAAGTATTGTCTTAAAAAATTTTGTCATGTTATCTACATAATAATTTTTTATTTATTTAGGGCCGGTTTTTCCAATTTCTTCGTAAACTAATAGTTAAATCATATGTTTATCTTTGTTTTTATCTTTAAATTGGACAAGTTTAGACGTATGATTTAACTATTAGCTTACGAAGAAATTGGAAAAATCGGCCCTTACACTTTGTATTATTCAAACTTTGTCTTATATTAGTCTGTTCAACAAGAAAGTGACCGGCATAATCGGAAAAAAATATAACTTGGGGTTAAATTATTTTTACGTGAAAGTAGATATTAGCTATTGCGCAATTATCTAGTAATTAGTTTAGCAGAGCTGGGATTGTTTTGAGAGAGACACAAGATCGCTTTATCCTCTTTCGAAGTTGTCACGCGAACTAGTCCCTTCTGCGGGAGATCATCCACGTTTCCAATTTCCAGACATCTGTTTAGCCACTTTACGAATGCTTCTGACTTTCTAAGATACGCCGCAGCTGCTTTGTACGTTAGTTTTGGATCGATTTACAAAGTACGCCGTCTTTTATCACTTCTAATATTTCTCATTCATCTTGTATCGAGACTAATCGCAATAATAACTCAGCATGCCGGCAAGCTATACACTGTGCAAAAGAAGTTTAAGGTTTCAAAAGGCTTGTGACAATACCGCGCTGTGGCAGCTTTCTACGAAATTACACCGGTGTCTTTCTTGTTGACAGACTGTAACATAACATGACAGGCGATTCAAGAAAACTGTTTTTGTTGTCACTGCAGCCTGAAATTTATACGATAAGCGTCTATTTCTAAAGAAAATATTAAAGCTACTACCTGCTTTCTTCGCACCTATATATTTATCTTTCCTCAGAAAAAGCATAATAGAAAATTCTTTGTCAAAGTTTACAGAACTAATCACTGTTTAGGGTATATTGATTTGTTATTTCAACGAAAACTTGCTCTTAGTAAATAAAGATTTATTTCAAGTGTAAAGTCTCTTTAATTTTGGTTCGTCGTTTACATTAAACACGATTCGGAATATAAATTGTCAGGTATATCATAAAGTTCAGTCAAGAGGACGGTTTCTCTCCTTTCCTTGTACTTTAAGTATTACGATGCGTCTCGCGTGTAACATTCGGAGAAATAATTTGGAAAGCTTGTGCAAGCGATATGATACAAAAACTACTAAATTATTAATACATTTCTACCTTTTCTTATTTTTATAGTAACTTTGAGCAAATTCCGATTAACTTATCGAGAAATATCTTTACTATTTTATTAATTTTTATTTATTTTATTTTATCAATGTGAATAAGATTATTAAATGAATAGGATTACAACTAGAGATATAAATAAAAGAAAAAACGCCGGAATACTCGACTGAGTGTAGATCAGGAATTTTTGAAACGTGTGTACTGAGGATTAAGTTAATCTGAATTTGATCGAAGTTACCCTTATTTCTCATCATTCTGATCACGAGCAAAGTTTTGATAAAAAAAAAAATTTTTTTTTTTTTTAGTTTTCTAAACCGAAGTGACAATGAGACTTGCTGTGTGTATTGTTTCCACGTTGGTGCTTGGCGCATCAGCTATAAGTGAGTATAAATAATCGCCCACGAAAATATCCATCAAATTATGGTCGTCTATAAAATTAACAATAAGACTTTCTATTACGCTAAGAATTTCAATGAACCTTGCCATTAAAATTGTGATTTTTGATTTTCAATTATAGTACGTGTCCCGGGGAATGTAGAAGGTGAAACACACTATTATGAAAATCGTTTTTCATAATCGTGCTTTCTATTACAAGCGATCGTTCATTCACGCAAGAAACATTCTGCCACAGAATAAATTCTCCACACGGGGCTGCTATGTTTTTTTTATGTATTCACATATCTATGTGTATACGCGCCCATTTATACGCTCCAGACCAACACACTCCTCAATATTTGTACATTCACGCCATTACACTTGTGTATAGATTACCTTTGGCTGTTAAAATATGAACATAAGTATACACCGACAAAACATTACACATGAAAGAAACATAAACATGAAAAGAAACATTTTAGAAAACGTTCGTTTCTATGTGAATATTTCATTACCGTATATTATTTTATATGTGCAATGCAACATAATTCCAACATCCACACAATACAACATAAATAACACGATACCACTATATACGAACTGTAGAATATTATTTCTATTAGATCCCAGATTCGTTACTTTCAAAGTGTCTGTATGTATTTGTACATATATTTTAAAGAACGTTTGTTTCTGTCCTACCGTGTGTCTGTTCTCGTTAAATCTTCAATGTGATATTTTTTTTCAATTAAGTTATAGCTGTGGCTGATCCTTACCATAATTAAAGTTAAAAATCGTTAAGATTGTTTGTCATAGCGGACATCCATTACATTGAACATAAATCATAAATGTCTCTTGTCCCGTTTATTTTTCTTCTTTAGATTACATTTGTATGTTTCTCTTTTACTAGTTTACTTTTATTTCAGTGGCATAATTGTTCTGGATCTAATATATTTTTTGTTTATTAGTTCAATCACCGCCACGAATATCTAAACAGCCGCCAACGGACGAGCAGCTGTTTCAAGTGGCGCAAGCAAAAGTCAACGAGAATGATAAACCGTTTCTAATTGAATGCGAAGCGGAGGGAGAGCCAGTTCCAACGTATGTATTTGCATTTTCCTCCTTTTTTAGAGCTTGTTTATTCCACGTAGAAATCCATTTCTTTAAGTCTTGCGCCGTCTGTGGGTATTATTAGATAATGCCTACAAGTGCTGTCACGGAAATAGCTATTATGTAAATATAACTTGTGACACTTGTCAAGTTGCTCAAGAACGGAAAATGTACTTTCGGAATATCTCATTCATGAAGTTTCATTGCACTTACGTCGAGCTTATTCATCTCATACAGGGAAGCAAGTGCAACTGGTCGATCTTAATTACAAAGATGATCTCATAGCTTTAGGATGTGTGAAATAATCATCGTTGATACACATGTCTGACTTGTTTGACTGTATGGGCGTTGGCAGAGCTTTTTATAAACGAATAATTTGTATATAGTTTTTATTTATAAAAAGATCATTGAGTAACATGATAAATATATAAAATACAAATTTTATAATTTGCTTTTTCTCAATAATTTTTTTATAAATAAAAACTTATAATTTTGTATATAATATGTGCAAATATTATCATTATTATAACAGAAGCATGATATTCTAATGATATTCTAAATGAAATGAAAAGAGTTAGTTTCAACATACATATTTGCATTTTTCTTCCTTTTAAAGCTTGTTTATTACAAGTAGAATCAATTTCTTACGTCACTTTAATGCACAGTTATTGTGCATGGCATTATTATATAATGCTTGCAAGTGATATCAAGGATAAAAATATTATCGGAAAAAATTTTGATATAAATAATTTTATTTAGGTATCGTTGGATAAAAAATGGAAAGGACTTTGAGTGGCCAGCGTATGACGATCGCATTTCTCAGCAGCCTGGTAGAGGCACTCTGGTAATCTCAAGACCGAGAGACGAAGACTTAGGACAATATCAGTGTTTTGCCGAGAATGAATGGGGAATAGCTACTTCGAATTCGGTGTTTGTCCGAAAAGCCGAATTAAATTCATTCAAGGATGAAAATCCGATGACTTTAAGCGCGAACGAGGGTTCCCCTTTCAAACTTACCTGCCAACCACCCGATGGCTGGCCTAAGCCAAACGTTTATTGGCTGATTCAGGATATCGCTGGTGGTATTAAGTCAATCAATAACTCGAGGATGACTCTCGATCCGGAGGGTAATCTCTGGTTTAGCAATGTTACAAGAAACGACGCTTCGGATGACTTTTACTATGCCTGTGCCGCCACATCTGTGTTCAGAAACGAATACAAAGTAGGCAATAAGGTTTTGCTAAATGTAATTTCTACAGGCGCGTCAGCCGGCCAAAATAAATATCCTCCTGAAAGGCAATACGTCACCAGGAAAAACGAAGTTGCTCTGCGCGGCAAGAAGGTAGAGCTGTACTGTATATTCGGAGGAACGCCTTTGCCGCAGATAGTTTGGAGCAAAAATGGCGAATTGCTCAGACCGAGTGATAGAATAACTCAAGGAAATTACGGCAAATCTCTCATTATAAAACATGTCAATTTCGAGGATGAAGGGCAATATACTTGCGAGGCGTCGAACGGAGTGGGCACAGCCCAGTCGTATTCCATAAATCTGCAAGTAATGGCCGTACCGTATTTTACTGTTGAGCCGGAATTCGTGAATGCTGCCGAGGACGAGACTATTGAAATAAAATGCGAGGCCAGCGGAGTGCCCGTTCCGGAGATCAAGTGGATCCACAACGGTAAACCGATATCCGAAGCGCCACCGAATAACAGAAGGAAAGTCACGCCGAATTCCATTATCATTGAGAGACTGGTGAAGAAAGATACGGGAAATTATGGGTGTAACGCTACCAACTCATTGGGATACGTTTACAAGGACGTATATGTGAATGTGTTGGCGCTCTATCCGGATATCACGCAACCGCCGACGAACTTGAGCACGGTTGACGGAAAAGTCATCCGGATGACCTGCCGCGTTTTCGGCGCACCTAAACCCGAGGTCAAGTGGGTCAGGAACGGGCAAGAATTGACCGGCGGTCGTTACAAGATTTTGGATACAGGCGATTTGGAAATCGAGAACGTGATATTTTTAGACGCCGGGCTTTACACATGCCATGCATCTAATAAATTCGGCGAGGTGAATGCATCCGCCAGCTTGGTGGTAAAAGAGCACACCAGGATAACGGATGTGCCGGAGGACTACGAGGTCGCAGCGGGTGCTACTGCCACATTCAGGTAAAATTGTTTAAAGAGATACTGAATAAATGCGAAAGTAAATCCTGTTATCTCCTGATGTACAATTGGGAAGTCTCGCTTAATTTCTTTTCTATGTTTATTCTAGGTGCAATGCCGTTACTGATCCCAGTCTACGTCTAAATATAGACTGGCTGAGCAATGGCGAGCCAATAGACTTCGAGATGGAACCGAGATTTGTACGAAGTACCGATTATTCTCTGATGATCACAAAGACGACCGAACTGGATTCTGGTCAGTATACATGCGTCGCCCGCACTGATCTCGACGAGACGAGAGCGCAAGCGACGCTGATAGTTCAGGATGTACCCAATGCGCCGAGATTAGTCAGCATCAGGTGCTTGTCTAAATCGGCCATAGTTCAATGGATACCCATGGGAGATAACAGAGCTCCCATTCTGCGCTACACAATTCAATATAATACCAGCTTTACACCGGATGCCTGGGAGGTAGCCAAAGACCACGTTCCAGCTACAGACCAGACATACGAAGTGTCTATGTCACCTTGGGCTAATTACACATTCCGTGTTATTGCGTGGAATAAAATAGGTGAGAAAATTTTTGACAATTAAAAAGTTATTTTAAGTGAATGGCAATAATATATAAATATGATATATATGTAATGTATGATGAGTCAAATGTTACTAATTATATACATATTATACGATTTTTGAGTCATGGGTTTCTCTTCTTCATATACGATAAACTAATATTGATATTGTTTTTTAACGCAGGCTCTTCTTTACCGTCACCGCACAGCGATGTTTGCACTACCGAACAAGATATTCCTTACAAAAATCCGGACAATATCATAGGCAAGGGTACAACGCCACAAAATTTGGTTATTTCATGGACCACGATGCCGCAAATAGAACATAATGCCCCCCAATTTAAATACAGGGTATATTACAAAAGAGATATACCGGGCGAGACATGGGCTTCACTTGACGTACATGATTGGAGGAAAAATAATTTGATAGTGGAGAATCAACCTACTTATCAAAGATACAAAATTAAAGTCGTATCTTCGAATGCGAAAGGAGATAGTAAAGCTGCACCTGAAGAAATTATTGGACATTCCGGAGAAGACAGTAATACATTAATAAAATTGTTTAATTTTGTTATTATGTATTATAAAATTAATTATTAACACATCGACTTTGTAAAACGCTATTTCAGTACCCTTGCAAGCACCCGGCAATTTTACACTAAATCAGATAAAATCGAGTACAACCGCTCAGCTGTCATGGAGTCCGGTACCTGAGGAGTCGGTAAGGGGCGAATTGCAAGGATACAAGATTCAAACGTGGACGGAGAAAGAAGGGAGTGAAAAGATACGCGAGATTGATATTCGTGGTAATGAAACGCGCGCGTTAGTCACGAAATTTGTGCCGTACAGCAAAAATTTCGTGAGAATACTCGTTTACAACGGCAGGTAATAACATTGGCTGTATATAAGCTGTATTTTGCTTTTCCCGTAATTATCTTGTCTTTAAATAATGCTCGTTTCATGCAGGTACGTCGGTCCTGCATCCGAGACTTTAAGCTTTGACACACCGGAAGGAGTCCCAGGAACAGTACTCAGTCTAGAAGCATTCCCCATGGGATCCAGTGCATTGTATCTAGTGTGGACGCGGCCCGCGGAACCAAATGGTATTTTAACTGGATATAGAATTTATTATCAGGTTGTGAATGGTACAAGATTAGGAACGTTACTCGAGAGAAAGCCGCATGTATTGGATCCACACGCTACGAGTGCCAAATTAGCCTCATTAGCACCTGATACGAAGTACCGCGTTCACATACGTGCCACAACCAGGGTTGGTGAAGGCAATGAGTAAGTGTTGCACCAAGCTCCAAGAACGAAGTTAAATGTGACATTTGTTGTTTCATGTATGTTGCATATAGTTTTAATGTATTTTTTGTAGCTATTTTATCGAGCAAAAGACGAGAACGTCTCAGCGACCTGACGTCCCACAATTTACATGGGAAACTGTACCAATTGAGAATGGATATTCAAACGTAAGGGTTATTTGGTTGCCGAATTTAAATGGTAATCCGGGAAGTCATTTCTTTGTCAAGTACAAGCTGAAAGGCGAAACGATATCTTCGAAGACGGATAACGAGTTCCAGTCGAATACTATTGAGGTATGTTTGGTTTGACCTAACTAAATTATTATTATTTTCCTTTTGGGGTGTTTAACGGACCTTATCCTTACTAATCCGCGTAGGCTACGGAGCCACGCGTAATTTTACCTAACTAAATTCTAATCTTTAACCTAAATAAGATAAATATACTTATGCGATTATTAAAAATTACTAAATCATGTAGCTTCGCGGTCTTCAAAGCGGTGAAGTTTATGTGATGTCAGTTGTCGCTGTCGACGGAGACTATATGAGCGAGAGTCCTCCCCAAGAAGTAGAGACGAGTAGCGAAGGGCCGATTATTCAACCGAAAGAAAATGTCGCAACGGCCGGTTGGTTTATAGGTAATGCTTTTTTTAATCAAATTTTTTTAGATCAATCTTTTCGATGACGCATATATCAAAATTATGATACTTTTGCAGGAATGATGCTAGCAATCGCTATCCTTCTTTTGGTGCTGATAATAGTGTGCGTGATTAAACGAAACCGAGGCGGAAAGTACGCCGTGCACGAGCGAGAATTGGCTGCTGGACGCGGGGATTATCCCGATGAGGGTGGATTCCACGAGTATTCGCAACCGTTGGACACCAAATCAGCCGGTGGACGCGCGTCCCTGGCGTCTTCTTCACATCAGGATGGTAAACATCCTGAATCTGACACTGATTCCATGGCAGAGTATGGCGATGGTGATACAGGTAATGAGTGTAGAATTCTATTTAAAATTGTTAAAAAGATCTACAGTATTAGAAAAGTTAGAGAAATTGAATTAGTATAAATTAGTTGAGAATAGAGGAGTTAAAAAAAGGGGGTTTGGAAGAATTTGACATTTATAAAATAGGGTACGTATTATTGTTATTGTCGCAACGTAGACAAATGCACCAAATTTTAATATTTTCGCGTATAGAGCGAGCACAATGAAATAGCGAGTTTCATATTCATGTGAACACAGCTGAGTTTATTTTCACACTTATTTAAATTTTTCTTATATCATGTGATTGTTTTTCATTTTGTACACTTTGCAGCCGCAATTGCATAAGTTGTATTTGTTTATATATTCACTTTAGACTATTTTATTTTTAATTTGTCATGTATATTTTGTTATATATTTTATTTGCTTCATTGCTTAACTCGATACAGAGGGCATGAACGAAGATGGTTCTTTCATTGGTCAGTATGGCCGACACCGTAAGCAGGAACCAAATTCACAAGCATTTGCTACTCTAGTCTAAGGTAAGTTCAGCAAACATTTTGAAACGAAACAGTTGACGTACGAAATATAAGTTTCCCAAACGGGTTACTGTTCACTTCACGCTCTTGCATTCACAATCTTCTATTCTTTTCAATTTTATCAATTTTTTTATAAAACGAGACATACATGGGGGTGAGAATTAAGATCGAGTCTGCCGACTACGAATCGACTGTTCTTCTGAACACAGAGACACGCGGCGCACATTTCTTAACACTTAAATCGATATTTCTATGCTTCGACGAATTAATTCGAAAATTAACATATTTATTTGTATATAACTGCGTGCTATATATTTTCTGCATAAATAATAAAATTCATTGTTTGTTCTAGGACGTTTTACGGAGGATGGATCTTTCATTGGACAATACGGACCTAAAGGTAGACCAGAGGAGACGCCACCTATTCCGACTGGTACTATGGCCACGTATGTGTAACATCCACAACTAACTTAATCAAAGCCGCATAAAAAAAATTTTTTTCTCGTTACGGTTAAGAATCCTCTCGATTCTTGTCTATCGCAGCAGCTCTGCTATGCACCTTGCGCTGGGCGCAATGTCCAACACTATACTGCCAATTAGACTCTGGATTTTGGGTTTTATAGTTTCTGTAGGAACTATGACTGTCTTTTTGTATTAAGAATATATTGAAAATATTGTGTATTGTCAATATGTAAAATTTTGATTTGATTTTGAGTTTTAATTAAGTTAAAATTTCTACATTCCAAATTTTTTCATGAGATTCTTTTTTTTTTTTTAGATATACAGAAATAGTAAAACGATTCATTTTTTATTATTTATTTTATATACATTATTACAAGTGATGAACACAACCATATCTCTATTTTAATTATAAAACCCAAGAACATTGTAGGTGTTTCATAGCGTGCAAGCTATTTATGGAAATAGTACTGTAAAAACTAGCATTGATCGTAATATCTTTGACAAAGCCAGGTTGAATTAGACACTCTGATTGGTGACAAGATATACGAATTGCATCAGTGTTATTCCAAACTCGTGCAAAAATGCGAAGTACTTTTAAGACTGCATGTAGTGTCCAATATAATTTTTAAATTTCACGCGTTCATTTCTATGAACATATAGCTTTTAATACAGTGATCACTATCCTTAAAACAGTTTGAAAATTGATTAAAAATAAATCTTGCTTGTTCTATACAAGTGTCGAATTGCCTATAAAATAAATTGCTTATCAACGTTGAAGTAATTTTTTTTATCTTTTATATATTTTGTTTATATCTTGTCATTAGAAATTTGTTTTTTATTTTTTTTTTTAAATTTTTAAACTGCAAAATTCAATTTCTATATTCTTTTGTCACAGTAACATGTTGAGCAACTATATATTAAAATATATCCATAGCGAATTACATCTTAGTGCCTATAATAAAACTTATAAATAGCTACAATAATTACTTATTTCTAATACGCAATAACTCCTTTTCTTTAAATGGAATATAGTGACGATAATCTTCGTGATAAATGTTTACATTAAAAACAAAGTCATTAAAATTAATATAATGAAGTAGGAAACATCCGAAAATTTTTGGCTAATTCGCATAAATAGAACGAAAATATTAATACTAAAAATAACGAGTAATACAATGTACGAATTTTGTAACATATTAAAATCAACTGATGCATTTTTGATTTGAAATAGGGATGGCGCATATATTAGTGAGTGTTGCTGCATATTTACATGCAATCTTTAAGTGTCATTTGCATTGAAGTATTGTAAAAGATAGTGTCGGCAATCTGGCTTCGACTGATTTTAACTTTAATCTCGTAATAGGCGGTTACACTAAGAACCTAGAGCCGCGATCAATTTTTACTCTGCCGAGAAAGGGCCAAATCTAAATGAACGAATAATAATCTATAATTATCATGCACCTACACACTTTCATTATTAACAAACACACTTGACACACACGTTGGCGCGTGTATGCGCGAACGATATGGACGTGAGAGAGAGATAGTAAAGAGTAAAGTAATATTAAAGAGAAAAGATTGTATATGCACTATAAGTAGGTAACAAAAGGCCTCTACAAGTAACTGTTGCTTTTGTATGTGAACATGCTTCGACGAAGACCCTTTTATTTTTATGAGAGTTTACTTTGCTTTTTTGGTAATTTTATTATAATCCAATAATTATAAGATAATGCTATATGATTATTTAATATATGAAGATATTAAATATATAAATATATATATATATATAGAAAGAGAGGGAGAAAAAAGAGAGACATTATATATATTAATTATGAATTATTATGCGAGTAATTCTTAAAAAAACGCGACGATCGTAACAGAGAGCAACTATAATTATTATAACTTAGTGTATGGGATGTTAAAATTTGTTTAGACCTTTAAGTACAATTTGTACAATTTGTTTAGATAACCGTTAAGTTAATGTAGTCAATGCGATGTACAGGTTGTCTGCAAAAGTGTCGCAAGCAAATATGTCAGGTACAAAGAAAAGTGAAAGAAAGATAGGTACAAAGTGTATAATATTTATAATACATATGTGCGAAGAAACACGAAGTATAGTATTCCTAAATGATATATCTTATACCGAACAGGACAGGATTTTTTCGATAAATTCTTATGAAAGTCGTCCTTATGCTGGATACATAATTATCTTCTAATTGAAATATATTTGTTACGGTCTTTTTTGCCGAACATCCTGTACAAGTGACTTGGACGTCACACGATTAAGATTTCGTTCTAAATATTAATTATTGAAATATGGATTGAGTCATAAATAATTTCCATTAAATATTCATCTTTTTTGAAAAATTCCTCGAATGAGTCATGACGTGGCGAATGATTTCTATTTTCTATCAGCAGCTAAATGTCCCTTCTTTTTGTCAGCAACATGTGTAACTAAATAGTAGCACTGCTACCCAACGGTGTCAGATTTATTGAAAGAAAGAAGGCATGATGTTAAAAGAATAGAATGGAAAACTTAGAAGTGCATTTACCACGTGTTAGACATTCGAGCAAAAGACTATATACTATAATGTTACGGCGAGACAGCTGAGAAAATATTTAACGATGAAAACTTGACTAGCATGGAATCGAATTCTTCCAAAGAAACGTAAAAGAACGAACGATTAGAGGCTCGTTCGTTTTTGACAGTTTTTGCCAAAGGATCGAAACTCGTCATACAAGCAGGCTATTTCAATAAAAAGGCTAAAGATAAATATCTTGAGTAAAGGTAATGAAAAAGAATGTAAGTTATTTGTGACTCAACCCAATGTGTAATATTGGCTTATCGTAATAAGAAATGAGCATTTTCGTATTATTATATATCCGTTATAATGTTATCACATATTGACGTTAAAAAAAGCTTATGTTAATTAGATAGAATATAAACTTCTAGGCGATTGCGATGATAAAGACTGGGACAAACGTCGTCATGTTTTAGGCCGAAAAAATTATTTATCAATTCATCCGATACGATATTGTAAATTTATGATGTACGTATATATCATGGACGTGGAACGTAATAACGAGCGATATTTTAACGATATGCGAGACAATCTAATATCGCCATGGACAACCAATAGTACAATTGTGCAATCTCTGAATTTGCAATTGAAACCGCAATTACATGAACAAATATAACGTAAAATCGCATTCGCAGATTAATGTACGACCGTTGGGGCAATAATGGAAATTGACAAAATGTTTCGAATCTCGATGTCCAAGTCACACACACAATACATGTACACGAGCGCGTTTACACATTTTTAGAGTATTTTTCTATTGCGCTAGCCTCGATATTTACCGTAATAGCGAGATTCGTTCATTCTGCACGTTGACCCATCAGTTAGACGCATTGAGAGCTAATGTTGTATACATATATATACAAACTTCCAATACTTTCGCACGAGCAACTCGTACTTTCGTACGTTGTATTATTCTTTTTTGTATCTTCTTTTTTTATAATTTTATACTTTGTATAGGGAAAAAAATTTGCGTTTTTACGCAATCGTATCTATAATAGACGCGCGCTTTGCGGCAGCTGTGTCAGTCTTTCGACTGTGTTTCCGAGGTATTTATGTTACCTCAGCGGAGAAAGTGAATATCTATTGCTATTCTGCTTGATATTAGATTGCGTTGACAAGGGAAACGATTCGTGACTTATTAAAGAGTGTTCATTGTATAACGAGCATACGTTAGGTACGCCGAAAAAGATGTAAAGCCTTGACTCTTTTTATAGCACATTTTATAGCGAATCTCAATTCAGTAATACAGTGTTCATTCGATTAGTTCAATCGCGATCATATTTTACATCATATCAACTGTTAATCATGTTAACTGTAAAATGAGCGAGGATAATCCCATCAAGTTGTTAATAATTAGCGTTCTTATTAATGGCTGCGTTCAGCAGAGAAACCGCTGAGTGAGCGCTCAATGATTCTTTAATACATTGGCTGCGTTTAACTGACGCAATTATTGTAATGTCCATTTCTACCAATTTAGATTAACTTTAATCTTGGTTTAACTTACTTTTTATCTCTTTCTAGTTTCAAGAGTTAGAAAGGGATAAAAAGTAAGTTAAACTGAGATTAAAGTTAATCTAAATTTGTAGAAATAGACATAAATCAGTTTGATTTTCTGCTAAATGATATTTGGCTGCATTTAGTAAAATGTAAATGTTCTAAAATAATTTACGATTTTCTATTTCCTTTTCGTTGATTTACAACATGTTTACTTAGCAGTCGCCATGTTTTACAGCAAACTGAAACTGTTTTACGCTCCATTGAAGCGCAACGTATGTCCAATTCGACCACTGCCAATGGTTCTTACACTTAGATCCAGCAAGGAACTAAAAGTAAGAACCAATCATATTAAAGAATCACTAAACGCTGATCTTATTAAGCTGCTTTTTCTGCAGCCAATGTATCTCTCTCAACTTCTCGATACTTCAATACTCGTCGAACATTTGTTACTTAAAAGTATTATCGCCGTTTCGGAGCGACTGTTGTAGAAAGAGTCAATGCAGGAACGAGGAATCTCAATGACGTGGTCTAAACGTGTGCCCGTTTACCGTGCGAATCCTTCATTGTATATTATCCTGATATTAACGTGCCGATGTGTTTTTCACCGTTTATACATATATTACATATGCAGCTATAGAGAGCGCATTCGTACATTCTCGCATCGGCAACACGCGTTTTTAGATAATTTTTCTACGAGATAAAAAAAAAAAGAACCAGCAAGACAGTTTAGAAATACTACTATAACACACGCAGGGCTGTCCATCCCATTCGTGGCGCTTTGAACGATCGGAAATCGCTTATGCAGAAGCTGCAAGCGATACAAAGAGGCACAAATGGCCTAACTTTCATCGTCAACATTTTCATCCGCACGTAAGAGAGTTATCGTGTAATTGCGCGCGCGATATCGGATGGGCCATCCTGCAATTGAATCTCCTCATCTCCTCGTAAAACGAATACCCGAGACCCAGATACCACTACGTTGTATAATAATTAAGCGGATAATTGTCTCTTAATCTTTAAGTTACTCATTCGCACGAACGCGGTCGCATTGATACGCATCCCGATATTTGCCCGCATAATTCGCCATGTCAGTAAAATAAAAAGAAAGAGAATAAAAAAAAAACAAAGGAAATTCACAAAAATGAGTACGACAGTTCACTCCATCCATCGATGTACGTCCAATAATTCTATTAGCTGGTAGCGATTGCGATTAGTTACTCCCATCCAACAAAATGAAACTAAACTTGTAATACAGATTGTCGTTTTAAGCTTTAACTCGTCGTAGTCTTTAATGCGCGTTTACAGTTATTAAAATTATTACTTTAAAGTTATTAGCATTAATAGCTGCAATAAAAAGAAAAAAAATTTTATAATTCAATTTTGCATTTCAATTTTTTACGTATCTTGAAAGAATGTAATAATTTTAAACATGTATATATGTATTTGCGAAATATGTTGTTTATATATTAATATATATAA
This sequence comes from Tetramorium simillimum, assembly GCA_011636635.1. Lineage (NCBI taxonomy): Eukaryota > Metazoa > Arthropoda > Insecta > Hymenoptera > Formicidae > Tetramorium > Tetramorium simillimum. The sequence goes on along the minus strand of VBVQ01000842.1, from coordinate 9,533 downwards.
ATAATATAAATATATTTTTAAAACTGAAAGGAATAAAAATGGACTAATAAATCAAGCTAAATATGTATTATTGCTAAATATATATTGTCATCGAAATAAGTATCGAACGTTTTGATTTGCGAACAGAACAAATTCGAAATATAAATCGTATTAATTATACACAAGTTGAAACGTTTGAAAATTATTGATAATATTAGATGACAATATCTACTTTTAGGAATAACAATTAGCTTGTGGCTCGATTGTCCAATTTATTCCTGTCTGTTTTAATTTTTACATTTTTAACAATTCAATATAGTTATATATTATTAATATATAATTATATATGACATATCATTTTAATGTATATAATTTTAATTTATATAATTTAAATGTGCATTGTATTCTTCTTGTACTTTTCATTTTACTTTTATAGAAAGTTCAGACAGCGTCAACTTCCAAGTTTATTTATTTACTCTCGAGGACAACTACATTATTCTTAAGAATAGAACAATCGTCAGGTTTAATCCCACTAAGCGAATACAGAAATCGAACAAGATGTGATCGATAATGCGATTATGCCGGACAGGTTTTTTGCGCCCGTGTTCTCGATCTGTGAGCTACTACGGGTTCTTTCTTCCTCTCCCTCGTCGCGGTTACAGACGAATAAAGGATCGAGGGAGAATAAAAGGAGGCACAATCCGAGCCGCGTCCACAGAAATATAACTGCTAACGAACGCATGCAACGAACGGTAACTTCTCGATCGCCCGATTGCAGTATCATTTAGAATCGGATGAAGATGTCTGGAAGCTTGCAAATCTATCAATTGTTCAAGATTTAATATTAGAATTATCTAATCTGTAGTGCAAAAAATTTCATTTATATAGAATTATATCCTTCTCTATCAAAAATTATAATTGAAAAGTAAATATAAAAAAATAGGAATGAAAAATGAAAAGATATATAAGTGAAGGGTACTCTAGAGTTTTTTTACGGAGGGATTATATTTCTGTACTTGATGCTGTTGATCTTGATGCCACATATGTGATAAGCTTTGAAAAATATATTGTATACATATAATATTTCTGTTAAAGTAAAATCGATTGGAGAATCTACATTTCAAAGGGGAAAGCGCGTTCAAGCGAGGGGCATCCCGCCGTAGCCATGAAAATTCTTTGAGGGCAACCGGAGATGTTCGCCACGTGGAAAGAGAGTCGACGACGGTGAAACGCGTACAATTGGATCTTCGATCCCATACGCATTATACATGGGCTCGCGAACTGGAAAGCGACGAGCTACAAGAGCGTCTGCGAGCCAGGCTGGCAGGCAGGCAGGCAGCGCCGGTTTATTCCTGATCGAATGTTTTTGCACGGCCGCCGCAATCCTAATTGAATTCGCTGTCGGCCGCTCTCGCGGAGCCGCACCGAGAGCGGTGCGTAGAATCACGCGCCGTACATACGCGAATTTATGTTTCGTCGTATAATTGTGCGACGGGCAGGCGGACGAAAGCGAAAAGTAGCAGCATCATTCGAAATTTGTCTTCCTCTCCTTCGTCCCAGAAAAATGTCCGAAATTCTCGCGATTTCCCATTTTAAGAGGACAAATCAGAAGAAACAATTAGATTCTTCGCTAAACTTTTTCACTGGTGGTATAATCGCAAGGATGATATCAAATGTTTTACGAAGATAAAATTATCTAAAAATATATCTGCGCGATATCTCTGCTTGATATAGAAAGTAGCAATATTTTGTCAACATTGTACAACTTGTGCTTTTTCATATAAGCGACTCGATCCAAAGACTAATAAAAACGAAAGTTAATAGTAATTTAATTTTTTTTTATAGAAGGAACGGTGTCGAATGATTTCGCAGGTAAGATTCTGGAGTTCGATGTTCCCCATCGATGTTGCGTTTCAAGGATTCGCGACGGTTCGGGGTATCTTCGGAATATTCACGCTCATGCTGCGTGTACATACCGGAAGAAGAAAGACGAAGCAGGAAGAAGATGAGAGATGGGAGAGACGGAAACCTCAGCCGTAGGATAACAATGGACCACTTGTTAGGTAGCCCAGCCCTCGACACCGGGAGTACAACGGATACTATTGGTTATTCATTGGGGGGCCACTCTCGTGAGGCCGGCTTTCTCGGCAGATTGGTCTAGAAATAGATCTGATCCAGTTATTTCTGATTATCGACGAATGCAAACCTTATTATCAGTCTCGGAAAACTGCTGCTTCGTCGAATCTCTCGCGCGTGCACGTATATGCGCTGCAAGTGGGATCCTGCGAATCATGAATCCGTGATTATATTATTGAGTGGAATGATAGTGGAACTAATAAACATAAATTTAAAAAATTCGGGGATAAGGAAAATGCGTAAAATAAAACTGACATTTTACACAAAAAAAGAAACGCCTCATTCATCTCAGTTATATTCAATCTTCAAGTATCAAACGTGTTCAATGTTTCCTCGGTTTTTTCCTCTTCTCTTAACTTGGATCAATCTTTTACAGAAATGTCCGTAGTAACTTGAGCATTTTACGCGTCGAGCAGAATAATGACGCGAGCGCGTGATGTGGCGAATTTACGACACGGAAGTAAAATTCAATTGTCGACAAGATATGAAGAATGGGAGAGAGGGACAACAGAAGAGATGAGCAGGGAGAGATGTCGGCAGAGAACCCGGCGCGATCGGACGAAAGATGTGAAAGAACAGGTTCCCTCCGTCAAGATTTCTTATCACTTATATTTTAATTAATTCGAATTTTGATTTCCGCGTATCTATATGTATGTGACTCTTGACAAATATGCAAGTGATTTCATAAATATCTTCTCATAATTCGATTAATCTGGAGCAAGATAGAGAGTCAGATAGAGTTATGTTTGAGACAATAGAAAGAAAATATGCCAAGTCTGAAAATTGTTAAAACTGTGTGTATTATAACTTAATCGATTCCAGATAAATATTACATACTTAAAATTTTAGCGATCTCCGTATTAAATTAAATTAAAAATCTAAACGTAGGCTAACGCTTTAAATTTTTTATATCAGAATTTCATATTTGGATTAGCGGTAAAATAAATATTTAAACTTTTATACTCGTTACTTTCATTCTTTCTCGTATATTATAGCGGATGTTTACAATATTATTATTTATAACTAGGCACTGTAAATATAAATTGAATTATATTTTATCAATTAATTATGTAAAACCATATAAAACATAATTATATAACATTAACTGTTCAAAACTAATGGTTTTGAAGAATTAAATAAAATTAGCTCGTACATTAATTTATATATTTATAGTTTTCGCATTGGAGAACTTTCAGGATAGAATTTTATAATTATAATTTACAATTAGAATATATATTGTTGCAGTGCAAAAACGTTTAAAGAATTAAAGTAAAGCCCATACACACATATTTTAAAATATAAAATGTTAAAACACACTCGTGAAAAAATAGCATTATAAATAGCATTCTATTTTCAATTCCGTCAGAAATTATAGATCGTCTAAACGAAGCACAAGACGGCGTAAAATAAAAAGCACACGTGCGCACGGAGGAGAGCGTGCGAGAAGGAGAGAGGGCGAGCGAAGCGGAGGATTCCGGGCACATTGTGCACGCAGCCTTAACTCGGCGGCGCGTCGCTGACGCTCCCCGGCGTGCCCCGGGTCCGTCTGCGAGATCTCTATCTCGCTCCACGGAGAGGTTTCGCTACTCGCTCCGCGTGCCTCGACTCTCATTGAGAGTCAGTCAGTCAGTCAGTCAGTCCGCCGGAGCGACGCGGTTCGCGCGCATCGTTCCGCATCTCTCGCCGCGCGCTGTTTCGCAAGGGGGCCCCCGGCCCCGCCGAAGAAGGAGAGTTTGGCGCGTCCCTCTCGTGCGTTCCACCCTCCCTTTCTCACGTCCCCGCACACTCTCCCCCTACTTTCTCTGCTTTACCGATCGAGGGGGTAGACAACCGTGCGTTGAAATCACCGCGGGATCTCCGGCATCTCCGGGCCGCCGGAGAGGAGTCAGGGAGAGACGCGCGCGAGATCGTGTGTCCTCTGTGTGCGTGCGTGCCGTGCGCGCGCGCTCGCGCGCGCGTCCCGTGAAATCCGGCGATTTCACGCGTCGGCATCGCCAACGGCGCGCACGGCCGGCCACGTTGAACCAGGGGTGGCGGCCTGCCAGGGAAGGGGCGGGCTTCCTCACCCGGTGTGCGTGCAACACCTGGCGACGGCGGCGGCGGCACAGCGGCTGCGGCGGCGGCAGCGGCAGCGGCGGCACTGAGCGGGGCACGTCGCGGGCAATTATTATGCGATCGGCTGCGGCCGCCCTGGCCGCGGCGGCGGCCCTGGCCCTACTCCTGGACGCGGCGCTCGCCCGGCACCAGCACCAGCACCGCTCCGGGAACAAGCCGTCCGGTGACATCTCCCTCTGGATCGACCAGGATCAGACCAAGATATTCAGCGGTATACAGTTCGCGCAGATGCTCAGAGTGATCGCCTGCCCGGATTTCTGCGGCCCCCCCTCGGCCCGATACACGTGACCCCCTTTTCCTCGTGCCCGCGCTGCTCCGATGCTCCACTTGAGATGTATATGTTATACATTAGAGACGTGCGAGTCGACGATTTTTTTTTTATATCGAATCGAATCAAATTTTATTTTGTAGGCCAAGTTGTAATTTCAAAGTCTTTATTTCTGTAACAAGTATGTACAAAGTAAGTCTCCTCACGACCGCTCTCGTTCAAACGACTACTAATTGAGATTGAATCTCGTTTATATATCTTGTGAAGTTCTTTAAAAGGAAGCGAGTAAATACTTCTCGATGATAGATCTTTGTTCCTGGTAACGGAATGTCGGGTTTCGAGCAGCGTGTCGTCGGATGCATTATAACTTTATAATATTGTCTACAATTTCGAATTGTTTCGAATCCGAATTGACAAAGTTTTAATTTGAATCGAAGCGAATCGAGTTGAAATACAATTTTTTCCAATATAATGTAATTATTACGTTAGATTGAATTTCAACACGGAGCTAATGAGATTATTTTGTTGTGGAAAAATAATGCGAATGCATCTAACGTAATTGTATTTTGCTTACTAATAAGAAATATAATTCATACTCGAATTATTTAGATTTGCAATTTTCGAATCAGATTCAAATATTCATAGAAATACAGTCATAGAAATTTAACTGCTATCGGATCGAATCTCATACAATTCGCACATCTCTAATATATACATATACCGTTGGTAAGTTTGGTGGGAAAAAATATCGCGGAATAAAATAAAACAAAAGACGAGAGAGAGAAAGAGAAATTCCGTACTCGCGGTATCGGGCCAACGTCGTCAGCGACGTTAATGAAATGGTAAATGTCGATGTTAGACTCAATGTATATTGTTTTACTGACTTTAGCAGGGTTGGCAATGGAGATATACGCGATTGCGGAGGGCCAAGTGCTCGCTTATCTTTTGGATCCAGAGTTTGAGAATAAACTGCCGATCATTCCGAGCGAGGTGTCGCACGTGAATTTCACGTGGAAGTCCGGAGTGAAAAAATACTATTACAACTTTTTTCGTTTAAAGTCGTACGACGAGAGCATCTTGAAAACACCATCGATCACGATTAAAACGCAAGGACGGGTGCCAAAGAGACCGAAAGGTAAAGATTTTGTATCTATATCGAATGTCTAAACTGCGATCAATGCGTGAAAAATTCTTTCAAATCTGTGTAATAAATTCAAAGTAAACGTTTTGATGTTTTTACAGAAACTTGCAATTCACTAAAAAAAGTCCATTGTGTTCAGTTATTAAAATTTTATGAGAAGAAATTTAATTGCTATTATTAAGAATTATTTTTAAAATGTTCAGAAATAAATCCTGTTAAATGTAAGAGCATATATTTATTAATAATTAACATGAAATATCAAAAGAAAAGATAATAATAAATATAAAGAGAGAAAAATTATTGAAATTCAAAAGAAATATCCATAATTTTTTTTTATTCGAGATAATAGTTGGAATATATAATGATATAGCAGTTTGGAATAGTCGTAAATTGTGACGAAGCATTTTTATTGTTGCTTTTGCGCTTACTTTTCGCTTAGCGTTAATCGACGTCAACGTGCTAATAGCGTTTTCGTTTGTCAGCCAATGTGTATTTGCACTCCGGAGGCTGAATACCAAATCGCGAGGTCTAATAACGAGGTTTGACTTTTATCGCGCAATAAAATGTCATTTTCACGCGGCGAAGTCGCGCTTGTATCTCTCCACTTGCCACTTTCACGTTCTACACGTTAAATTAACGAGCCTCGTACACGCACGCGTTCGTCTTGTTGTTGACTTTTATCTCACTATGCGACGTTGCATAAGTGCCGCGCCGACGGTCCTTATTTACACAGTCAAAGGTGAGGACGCCTTTCGTCGGCACGCGGCGTGAAATCTACCTGATCTAAGCGAAGAGACGAGGATATTCTCTGTATAGAAACACTCCGCGTCTTCCTTTTTTGCCCCGAAGATGATTTCGTTCACCTGGAGCAAGTTATTATGACACCTGCGAGGATCAAGTCGAGCTTCGATGATTTTTCAACGATTTAAAGTACTAAACGTAGCCCAAATAAATATATTACGAATAAATATTATCGGCTTGTCCTATGATAAGAAATTAAATCCGCATGAGATTGCGTATTAGAACAATGTTATCTTATCAGATTAACCACAAGAACGCATTCGATATTGTTTACCGACAATCCTTTTTTAATTGTACACAAGATATTTCTCTATTTTTTTTATAAAGCACTTTTATGTTTGCGATTATGTAACGCTGTTTTTTTTATCTTTACGCACAGTTTGATAATATCTGAGAAACTTTCGTAGAGATTTGCGCGCAATATTAAATAAAATATATATTAGTCTCCTTTTAGATCGAATAAATATTTCACTGCATGATACCGAAGAGATTAGACTATATTAGGAACCGAAATCCTCGCCGGTCGATTTGTTTCTCATAATTGCTTACATCATATTTTCTGAAAGCGAAATAAAAGTCAAAGATGAATTGAATAAAAATTTAAGTAAACATTTCAATTTTGGGATCAAAGTTGAAAAATGTATATGAACAAACGTTGGAATGTGAAAGAAGAAAATAGGAAATACCGAAGATTCACAGTTAGAACGAGCGGATCTCACCCCGTTTGTTTTCCATTGCAGAGTTCAGCATCCTTCTACCCTGCGCCGGCAATTCGGGGATCGCGCAATTCGGGATCAGCCTGATGATTGAGACCCGCAAGAGGAAGCCTCTGAACGGGACGCCCCTCCGTCTGCTTTTGCGAAAAGAATGCACCGTGCGCGGTGAGTGCGACAATCGCGCCCACGATCACCACCTCTGCGTTCGTACATATAGTTCTGTATCAGCAGTAATTCATCACCTAATTTGCTGCATGCTCTTGATCGACGCGGGAAAGGCAATCGGGTCCCCGTCTGCATTCTCTCTCTCTCTCTCTCTCTCTTTCTTTCTCCGGCTCTTCGGATCTTATCCTCGCCTCGCAGAGGATGCTGCATTGCGTCGCGTAAAACGCGCCCACGAAATCCGGTTCGCGCATGGCTCGATTCGTTCCGACTGCCTCTCCTCTTTTTTTATTTAATCGACAGCCGTGGCATGTACCTGATGCGCGCGTGTGAGCGCACGTTTCGATACTTTGTAAGAGAAAGATTATCTACTTGTACCTGCGCCCGCCTGCCGGTCGGAACGATGGGCCTGATAATTGTGCGAGGGAGGCGCGTCGAATCTCCCTCCGGGCTCCACGGTGCCAGGGAGATTTATGGGTGTTACGTCGTTAAACGGTTGCTCCGAGCCTCGATCATCGCGACCAGATCCCGGCTCCAAACGAGGATGCTGCGTTTGTCAAGGTGTCAAAGGGAGTAGCGAATCGATTAACTTTCGACTTGGACTTTTTCCTAACGCCCTCGTGAAATCTGCACGCGGCTAATTTTACACGCGCACCTACTCGTTTCCCGTCGCAAAAAGGGTCATCTCGAAGCGTTTTGAGGATTTAGACGAGAACAGAAGAGAACGAGAAATTTCTTTGGATTCTTGCCAAAATTTTCCGCGCGTTCATTTGCCTCGATAACTTTTATTCACGCTTATTTACATACAAATAACGTGGGAGAGATTTTTGTAATATTCGTAACGTTGTCTCTACTTCAGTTTTTGGATTCATCGCCATTCGCAAGGTGGACCGCTTTTTCGTGAAGCTTACGCTTTTGCGTAAAAGCATTTTCGTTCAGATCTAGGATTTCTATTAATACGCTATCTTAGTATACATATAATACAATTGTCTACTTGTAATTACGTTGATTGCAAAGTATTGAGTAACGTCGACCGTTCTTTTTACTGTATCAGGCGAGTTAAATGAGGCGAGTGCTGACAACGTGCAAGGATCGGGAACGAACGTAATTTCGGCGAGCTCGATTTCTGATGCTGCGTGTATGCGAAGAACCTTATATTGAACATAATCGGATTATATTTATAAGAATAATTAACGCACGCACGCGGCATCCAAATGTGAACTCGGCGGAATTATGTCAGCACTAATTCTCGTTTTTCGTTTTGTAATTAACCGTTGTTAATTAATCGTCATCTGACATTTGAAGAAATATTTGCTTTGGTTTTTTTCCAGTAAGTTACTCCAAATCGATCATTTTTTCCGTTTTATGAGCTTATATTTTCTACATTTGCATCCATTTTTTTTTCGTCTTGCCCAACACTTTGTTTGTTAAGCGCTAGCCAGCTTCCTCGAGTCATTGTTCGTCCGCGAATTATGAATTAAGTGCCTAATTGCCTACTTAATGCAAAAGAACGCACGAGTCTGCTCTGCCTTCCCGGCGTTATTTTCAGCTCGCTCAATCTCTGTGCATTCAAGTTGCTAATCATCAAGTATGTGTTTAGTCACTATTTTACATACTTAAATATCCCGGTAATCGAGGATTGAAAGGGTCATTCAGTATGTGCGATCAATCGAATTTATCATACAAATTACGACTGGGGAAAAGACTAGCAAATAACGATCCACATGACACGTAATTGTTTTCGTCTACTCGAATTCAGATGGGCGTAGCGGAATACGATGTAATCGGAATGCTCCGTATAATCGCTTCTGCGATAATACATTAATAATTCGCAACATAGCAGGCAAACGTGAAATAATTAAATATGTTTAAACCTCGAAGCTTTTTCTCTCGACAAGTAAAATTTAATCAGAAAGAAAGTCACGGCCACGTACCATGGAAATAAAATATAATATATACACAGAATTTTAATTTTCTCACGTTATTTTAAAAAAATGAAAAAAGATATATTATTAAAACATTTAAAAAATTAATTGATGAATTAAATTGATTAAAATTATTGTATATTACTTATTTTTAATATATTAATCATCGTTGTATTTTTTTAAGAGTTTTTTCTACTCTAAGTTTCATTTTGATAAATTTATTTTTCAAAGGATTCTTTTTGCTAAAAGTATATCTATTTAATATAAGTAAGAAAAATATTACATTATAT
>VBVQ01000841.1:0-46003 GCA_011636635.1 Tetramorium simillimum | reverse complement strand
ATATATATATATGTATATATATCGTATATAATATATATATATATATATATATATATATATATATACGTATATCGTATCTTTAAAAAAATTATATGTATAGAATTTTTAAATAATAAGAATTATTAATAAAAAAACCAATAGATCCTTTGAGATGCTCTTTATATATACATATATATAGGTGATAAATTTATGTATTTATACATTTTGCTTAGTAAAAGTCATTTAGTAAAAGTCAATCTCTGAAGCATCAAATGAGTTTGAAAACAATGAAATTAATAATCGACGAGAGATAAAGACGGCAATCCCCTTCTGTAACATAATCGGAATTTAGAAATGTGATCCTAAGAGAAGAATGTTTTAGGGTAAAACTAGCGAAAAAGAACATTAGCGTCGATGGAAAGGGTAAGTGAATGGAGAATCGAACACGGCTGGCTAAGTTTTGGTCATTAGAAATCCGATATCCGGATGTCTCTCTTTCTCTGAACCGTCGAGTCAGTTTCCGTTACAACCCCACTGATGGATCACTCTGAGAAAAAAAATGCGAGGGATAATGCGCGGGATAATGTTCGAGGGTGTCCGTCTTGTTGAAAAAACCTCGGGAATTCTCACACGGATGATGGAGTAGACATGTCAGGAAAAAGACAGAGGTTCTTGTATTTCCAACAAATATGTCGATGTTTTTCTCTTTTGCATAATAAGAAAAACCAAATTGGCTCTTTACGACGAATTCACGGAAATGTAAGTTTATGCATATTCAGGGAAGGCTATTACGCGTACAGATGTCTGACTTTTTCTCACTTCTCTCCTTTCTAAGCGCAAAAAATCACCGTGCTGCATTAATAACACGTTTTATTCCGTGAAATAATTATTCGTAAGATAAAGTACTGCCAAAGTTAAAATTTCAAATGCTTACAATATCGCAAGTACACGCCCGCAATTTGTACAAGCGATCATACCGGCGTATTTTTCTAAAAATTTCAATGTTTTCACAAGTTTTGCTTGAGTCAATGGAATCAATTTAATTAATAACACAGATAGATAAACTTAGTGCGTTTTGACAGATAAAATTTGCAGAAAGCGAACTTTTTGATAACGGAAATTTGTCCTTGTTTTGTATGGTCAGAGCTTTAATCGCCGTACATGGCGTTACAATTAATGCTCCCGACGTTCGCCGAGATCAATTGTACTGGACATCGTGAATGTGTAACATCTCTGTGAGAGAGCACAGCAGTTCGGCGTTCCTGTAATGCCAGTGCCATGTTAGCCTTACTAGCACGAGTATGCAAAGTAGCAATTCACAGGGAACTATGTAAACAATCGTCGCGGAAATAGAAACCGGTCGGGGCGTGATCCTTCGGCTTGTATGTCCGAATGTCCGAGAGCTGGGCAAATTGGAAGTCAACCTCGGGTTACAAAGCTGCGGCTTTAGAGGCTAACGAGCGGGTCCATCCACCGGAAGCCGGCTAAAATGGCTCAGAATCATGTCGAGAATACGATTAGTATTCAACACAGACCCATCCTCGCGACATAATTATAAATCTTCGATAAAACGATCATGTTCCTCAGTCGGGATATTTATAGCAATTGTTTGTATAATACATTGCAGTGAAATCCTGAGATAATATTGGACAACAATTAATTGTTTATAATGAAACGCGTTGAAAATTTAATTTCTACGCGATAATTAATTAAAAATGTATTTATAATTAATAAATATATAAATTTTATACGAAATAGTTTCCTTGTTATGTTTCCCAATACTTTGTTAACTTAATAAATTATTTATTATTATTATTTATGAATTATAAATTATTATTTATGAAATAACTCATTGTGTTAATTGTATTTTACGAAAATCTGTTTTGGGACAGATAAAATAGAATAATTGATTCCCCTTGGAGTTAGGAGTTACAAAACTTCTGTCACTACAATTCTCATTCTACATTCTGTCTCCCTAATCTACAAACTTACATCAACTTTCATTTATCCTACTTAATACTCAAGCATGTACTCGCTCGCAGAAAATGTAACTTAACCATCAACTTCTATTTATTTAAATTTTTTCATTCTTATTGTTGTTCTCTTTTCACAAGTATTTTCATTCTCTCCTCACATATTTCTTTTCTTACTCTCCAAATCTCTTAGCTACGTCTCTCCCTTTCACTTAGAATTTCACCCTCTCCTGCAACTGCTTCCTCTGTTACAATCCCTTCCTTATATGTGCTCCCATGTTTGCTTCCCGTTTCCACACAATCTACATATTTTATTCTCCTCATTCTTCCCCTTACGACAATTGTACTAGGATTTAATGCTAATTATGTCCTTTTAATATGTGACAGTTTAAATTTCGGGGCGTTACCCTTCGTACTTGCTTCGGCAGTACATATACTAAAATTGGAATGTATTTTCCCTCTCTCATCTCATAATTCCTAATCTAAACTTGATCAATCTCCTTCGTTTCTTTCCTTCCCACTCTTTCTTCAAATATTCCTTCTCCTTTTGTGTATTTGTACTATCTATTAATAAAATATTTTGATTTTCTTATTTTTTCATTTTTCTTTCCTTTATCTTCTCTGTTCATCCCTTACCAATTCTTCCGTTATTACTTCCACTCTGTTCCTCTCCTTTCCATTTCTTTTATTACCAAACTCTTCTCAAAGAATTTCACTTTCCCCTTCTCATCTTGATAAAGTTATCTCCTTTAGTGCCTTCTTTATTTCCTCCAAACAAATTCTCGCTATTCTGCCCTCCCTTCCTTTTCTTCCAATTTTTTTCTTCGTTTCCAAGCTTTCAACTTCGCTCTCTTCTCTATCTTATCTCTTTGTAATTTCTTCTAATTAAATATCCCGATGTTCTCTAATCAACCCCTAGTACCCTTTTAGTATCTTAAATTTCTTTCATGACTTCTCACTACCCACACTTTTTTCCTTCATCCCTACATCTCAAACTCTATTACCGTCCAGATTAACCTATCAAACAATCACATTTTTTCCCCAGTCCTTGTTAAGCCTCCTTTTCCCTATTCCATATATTCCTGGTCCTATACATGCTATTCCCTTTCTTATCCTTTCCTCAAATGTGCCTCTTGCCTCCCATTTCTTTGCATTGTGTAACCTGAATATTTAAATTCCTTCACTTTTTCAATTTTCTTCCCTCTCCACCAGCATTTTACCGTCTTTATTCCCTTTCTTGAACCTCATTTTCGATTTACCGATATTCAACTCTATTTTCTTTTCTTTCAGATACTTCTCCAGTCATCATCATCCGCGATCCTTTTTCCTCCTCTACCAATACATGTCACATAACACATTATCATCAACGTAAGCTAAGGTACACGTTTTTCTCCCTAAGATCTACCATTGACAAATTAAACAAGCTGTTCTGAGACGAATTAAAAATTTATTTAACATGTATTTTTTCAATTGTCTCTATGATTTTTATTTAATTATTTTGTAATTTCGTAATTGCATTTTTTATTATTTTACCACGAAAATTGCTTGGAGATATTGCAAAATTTTATTCGTTTAATTTAATATAATAACTCTCTTTCTTTATATTAATTTCATTTATGTATTTTAAACTGAAAACTTTATATATTTATGTATTATATTACAGAATATCTATCCATCTATTTATCTTTCAATTGAAATATGTTGAAATAATAAAAATCTCATTATCTTAATGTAACTTTCGCAGAAACTAATAATTTCGCGAGAATTACTTTCACCTTGTCATTGTGCACGTCTTACATTTCTTCTTCTTAATTTTCGTAGAGACCTCGACATGTATTGACGTTTCTGACGGGATATCAGAAATATAATGGGAACCTACTAGAATACGAGACAAATGATGCGTGAATAACGAGGACGGTATCGCGGTTGAACGAACCATTGTCAGCTGTCGACGCGTGAATATTCGATGGCTACATGCGAAATATCCTTTTAACAAGCGTATCGCGAACGAAGGTAATAACGTTAGCAAAGTCATTATTATTAGTTTCTCGCATGAAAAAATGGGTCTCCGTAATTTCTTGAAAAAAAAAGGGCGCTTGAAATAAATTAAAAAGAAAAATAGGATATATAGACCGCAGAATAAAAGCGAGGTAATTATCTTCGAATGCCGTCATCGCAGCGTGGAATTCCTCCGAATTCTAATGAGATTCAAACAGAGCGGAAGAGAGATTTTAATAAATGCGCAAAACGGGACCGTTGGAGGAGATTTCCCGCTGAAATATTTCCGCCGATATTTCTTCGTCGATCTTGAAAGTAATTCAGACGCTCGATACCGCTCCATAAATATTTTCGTAAGACGCCACGGCTATTTTCCCGGCCTGCCCGTGCACCGATGATCGTTCATTGTGATCAACGACGTGTACGAAACACACGATGCGGTACGTTTAAAGTTTCCTAGCTACCGGGAATAAGAATGTTGAACTTTCGATGCGATAGCGTACGATTTATCACGCGCCGAATCTCTTACGTCCAGTGTTGAATCAAGGATTTTTGCCTTCATACGCATTTCCACCGAAATATGTCGCTCGCTGCATGCCGAACGCAAAATTTATGGAGATTGATCCTGCCGTTAATATCGTAATAATTCCTGAATATGCATGTCGCGAATGCCGGTTTAATTCTCATGTGGTCGGTTATTGGCAATATGTAAAGCCGGTGGGTGATACTTTTAAATTACGCTAAGTGCATTTGACGCAGAAAAGCCCCATCGCTTCTTGTTACTTTGACAAGTAGTCGACGGCATAGGTATATCTCTCGTCTATATTGCCTGCGATATACATGTATTCGCCATGTTCGTCACAAATATTGCTGTATTATTTTTGCTATCATAAATATGTTATATCGTAAACATTTTTATTATCGTATTTTCTTTTTATTTTCCCGTTAAGCTAATCTTTCGTATTGCTAATTTTAGACTTAACTTATGTATGTATATAACTTTGATATCAGTTTGTTTAATTCCACGGTAAGTAAAAAAAAGTTCGCAGCAAATAAAATCTTTGAAATAAGAGAACTCAAGGAATAATCTTATAAACTTGGTTATAGGAAAGAATGGATAACAATAAAATCAATAGGAAGTATTATTCATTTTGTACTCACCGATTTCCGGTATGTTCCTGTCATGATCGCCCCCGGCTGAAAACTGAAACATAAAAATATTTTATGGTCAAATAGAATGTTCTTGAATTAAAATAATAAAAATTATATAATATATTATGATAAATTATATGATTATACAATTTCATTAATTAGAAAGATTTTATTAATCAAAAAAGAAAATTACACGAGATGAAAAGGTAGAAAAGAATAAAAACTTTGGACTAAATGAAATTGTCCTAATTATAATTGCATATTATAATTTGGAATATTTGTTTAGGCCCGACTTAATGGTTTCTCTTTCTAATTATTAAATTATCATAAACTTATTATAACGCCATTTGCAGCGGTCGCAGCCAATTCTATTATCAACCCTATTATCGCAAGCCGATATTTGCGAGCTAAGATTGCCCATAAAAATTACTTCTCGCTTCCGCCAAATGAAGTTTGTTCAGGAGATCTCCGGGAAGAGCAGAATACCGTGCGGTCGAAGGGAGATGCTTTCAGTCGACGACAGTGAAACCCGGCGAAAGAAACTTCTGGCGGTGACGCGAAAAGATCGCCAGTAAAATATGACACCGTTGTTTTTCCCGGAATCTAGCAAATACTGTTACTTTTGCCTCCCTATCCGCGAACACGACACAAACGGATCCATACGTTACGTCAACTCGCTCTGTAACTTTCATAGAGAACTTTCGCTTTACAAAACGTACGGCGTGCTCAGAAAGAACTTCCTTCGCCTATTGAAATCTGACAAGGAAGCTGAGAAAAACTGGGTCTCTCTATATTCCACTTATGTGTTAGAAAATTTTTAAAATTGTAAAAAAGTTATCAAAGTTATATTTTGACATAACTTACAGCGAACTGATGATCAAGCAGTTCTGACATTTAATAAAATTTCCTATACATATATAAAAAAAGTTAAATAAAACCAATTAAAATGTTAGAGAAATATAAAATTATAGAAATTGTAAAATAAAAATTCTGACTAAAGTAATTCATTTATTTCTATTCAAATAATTTCTATAGTTTAATAAAATGCACAAGATTTCTTAGAGAAGAAAGACCGAATTTAAATACAAGTGAATTTTTAATTAAAAGTTGTTTTCATTATTATTTAACATCTTATTTCTTATCATATACATATATAAGAGATTATTACTGTGTGAATTAGTATTCCTCGTTACACGCTGTTACGTACTTCACGTGGCAATTAAAAAATTTATACGACGTGCAATTTGTCGAAATGAAGCGAGATGCAAGGGCGAATATGTCGACGATTAAGTAAGATATCGCAGCTGGAGGTTTCGACAATTAAATTATGCGACGACGATATTGTGAAATATGCACGAGTGTCTTGAGGTGCAGTCGTAAAAAAGAAATGAGAAACGTAAGAAAAGAAGGTCCAAGTCTTCGCAATTCTTTTTGCAGTTCCTCAGTTTGCAGGGCGTCTTTCCCTGCGGTCTCCGCGATATATAAACCGGGTTTATTCAAGAAATCGTGACTTTCCCGGGAAATAGAAACCGACAAAAAGATATCCCGCGGTCGTCTCTCTTACCGCGAGAGAGATTCCTGGTAACCCTCCTCCGCGCTCGCGAGGGAAATGGCGAGAGGAACCTCTCGAGAGAAGCCTCTTCCTTCTAGGCTAGACCTTCCTTGGGAAATCGATAGACCTCTCCCGTCCCCCAGGTTCCTGCGATTCTCCTCGATTTAGGGCTTGAGACCGTCTTCGCGTTCATGTGTCGATCGAGAACCCAATAATACCTTAAGTCGGAGACTGATTAAAGGTATAATCGTTACTCCCTACGTCCGTATTACATTTTCCGTATCGGCAAGTTTCTAAAGTCAGTGATTTAGTATTTTAGATTTTGTCATTTAAATTATTATTAATTTTAAAATCCATTATTTCTACATTCTGTTTATCGTAATTTCAAATACCTAATTTCAGAATGCTATTTTATTTGCTTTTATTAGGTGAGAGAAAACATCTTTTTTAAATTGTCGAAATAAAGTCTTGTCTTTTTCTGTTCTTTCTCTCTTATATTTTTCCTGATATTTCTGAGAAACCAATTATTAACTATTTGATGCAATTGATTAATATCACGCGTTACTTCAGGCTTTCTGAACAGAAGAAATTTTTGATAGTGGCATTTGAATAGATCCATATTGTTCCTGTAAACGAAAAACATACGGGTTCTCTTCCCTATCAGTTACTATTTTGCACGCGACCGGAAACGTTCGCGAGTACAAGCTTGAAAGCCGTTTTGCGATGGGGGGGAAAAAAAAGAAGAGATAGATACACTCGTTGCCAATTTCAACTCGTCCTTTGTGCAGTTAATCGGACTATTAATCACTACGTGTACGTGGAAGGATTTACCGATCTGGCATATAGGTCGCGCACAGTGGGAATAACTCGCAACCTGTATCTCGCACCTCCATGTCGCGAGGTGCGTTGATCTTTCGGAGATGAAAATGGGGGGAACGACGGAAGATTCGACGTCGTCACGATTTATTTCCGCGTCGATTCGGCGCGCAGTCTCCAACGCGAACGTTCCATACAGACCTCCGCCCAAATGGCAGGTCCTTTCTGTTCATAAGTGCGCCGCACTTTCGGAACACACGAACCGGAGGATTGATGGAAGCTCGCTCCATCGCTGTCTGTTCGCAAAAAAATTCCCCGGGCTTCGCATGAAATTGATAAATACGAAAAATCCGCGGAAGCTCTCGTAATGTGGGACACGAACGACAATCTTGTTCCGTTCGCGTTGATAAACTTCTCGCTGAGGATTTATGAAGCTAGTCTGAGAGTTTTCGTTTGCATAATGTTTCGTGATGTCATGCGTATACTAGAAAGGAATGAATACTGTAAACAGGATGTTTTGTAAAGTTTAGCATCGAAATTCAAAAGCGTATTCAGTCAAGTTAACTTTAGCTTTGTTTGCGTGTTTAACGGAGATGTGAAGTCACGAAGTTATTTAAAATTAAGAATTAATGGCCCTCCGCGAAATGAAATTCTTACGAGCGACTACATATAATATTTTACTTCTGTTATAATGTTGTTTAGTATTTTAAGAAGATTGGTTCTGACGAAATTTGATTCCGACATTTATAAATTTAGTTGCTCTTAATTATTAAAAATTGAAAATTGCAAGTAACGATAACTCCTCCTTTAATCTTTTTATTGAAACAATTTCATTAAGAAATAACACCGCTAAAGTAAGATATCTTGGAAATAGCAAATTCTCTCTCTCTCTCTCTCTTTTATTCAATGAGTAATATCAAAGAAACTTTACGTATAATTTCAGCGAAATAGTGACGAACAAACATTTCCACATTCTTAGAATAAACTGCCGTGGTACTTTTAGAGATTGGAGAGCGTTTCTCCCTTTTATGTCGTTATCTAACAGCGGCCGTGAAACTAGCGATCAACATGGGCCACGCGGACAGCATGAGTTCCGCAATGTTTGCCAGCTCGTTGAATTTATCTCAATTCCATTAGTCTTCTATATTTAGATGAGCCGCAGCGACCGACGCTCTGCAACATTGCCGTCTGTAAATCACGGATACAACCTTTCCTTTTCGGACGTTAACGAAACCGTGATCAGACCTTGACGTAATTTTAACCCGCTTGTTTACCCTAAGTAATTTTCGGCTCAAGCCAAAGATTCATCCGCGAAGATTCACAACTTATTCTCCTCCGCAACGATCGAATCCGATCAGGAATATTTATCCAGCGAAAAGTTAATTTCAAGGAAAATACTTCTGAAAATACTTCTGAAATACTGCTAAAGAATTAAAAAAATAGAATAGTTCGCTGCTTTCCATTATATTTCGCGGAAATCTAAAAGTTACAACTTTTATTTAAATATCTACATAAAAATGTTGAAAACAAAATGGCTATTAACAATCTTGATGCGTATGACGAATATAAATAATATTTTATATTTATGTAATAAATTTCAATATATCTCGCATCTCTACGTTTAATTAAATATCCGATATTTCACGATCGCAAACTTCTGACAGGAATATTGAACAGCGGCTAGGCC
This sequence comes from Tetramorium simillimum, assembly GCA_011636635.1. Classification (NCBI taxonomy): domain Eukaryota; kingdom Metazoa; phylum Arthropoda; class Insecta; order Hymenoptera; family Formicidae; genus Tetramorium; species Tetramorium simillimum. The sequence goes on along the minus strand of VBVQ01000841.1, from coordinate 36,846 downwards.
GTGCACCTGAAGAAGAAACCTGAATTTAATATCTTCAAATCAGTGCCTATTAAACTTGGCACTTGACTTGAAATTAATAATATTCAGAAAGTGAACATCGAAGTACACGAAAGTGCGAAAAATTTCGATATCGCGCTAAAAACACAGTCGAATATTAATGGCACGAGTTGCTCGATGGGACGACAGGATAAAAATAGCGTCAGAAAATTGCAAAATGCAACCAAGAATCTCTCATGCATTTATGAAGACCTCCGAGATCTCTCGCGCTTATCTTCTATAGTCTATCGATGGCTGCGAGCAAAATTGTTCTCTCTCGCAAGGTGACGTTCTATATAGAGTGTTGGCTGCCTTATCGTTTCTTATCCGTCAGCCCGGCACGGTGTAGGGCGTCGATAACGCGGACAAAGAACACGTGAGATAAATGAGTGCGACGGCGCAGAATTCGATTTCCTTCGGTTTTGCGCGGTCGCCGGAAAGTTTGCGTATGACAATAAACGTGAGTTAGCGCGAGGAAGGGAGGCTCGGGAGGTTCGGGGTGACGTTCACTTCGTCATTACGACGATTGAATGGGGACCGTGATTAAATCGCGCAGGAACGCGGTCAGCATTGATTAAAGCGGCAAGATGAGCTGTCAGAGGAAATTTGAGCTTCCGCGAAAACGCCTACTTCAGATTTATGTACATACAAATGGAAATGCCGATCGCGAAACCGAAAATAGATCCGTGACTTCGCGGCATTTGCGGTGAGCAATTATTCCGACTGTCTATGACTCGACGCTTTGCGTCGACAAATCAATCATTACGATTGTTCGATCGCCTCTCTCTCTCTCTCTCAGCAATATTTGCACTCGACGACTATATTTGGCTACGAATCGGCTACGAATTTGGGACAATTCGGTAATTGCATAGGACGATTACATGTTACATGCTGTTGTAACCGGGATTGAAACCGCCACAATTGCGGTGAATACAAATTTGGGTGCGATAGATGTATGAAAACGAGGAGCGGTACATTTGTTTCTGACACAATACAAGAAAATATTTCAAGACAAGCACATTCTCGTACGATCATTTTTCTTCGTGGAATTAATTTCCTTTTTTCCCCGAAATAGAATTCAGCACGCACAGCGGAATACAAATTTTGTATATAATATACAAAATGAGAAAAAATATCAGGGTTTCCAAGTAATGTTAATAATCAAGCTTTTCACTTTTCAAATTTTCAAGTAAAAGTGTCAATTTTATAGTGGGGATAGTACAATGTACGCAGTAAAACAAAAGGAATCGTTTTTTCCTCACTCAATCCTTCGCACAGAGGAAAACTTTCGTGAGGATAAATGATGGCGTGCGTTAAGAACGAAAGGGTCGGATATCCTGTCGTTCTTCGTCCCTTCCGAACGTTCTAGTTTTTGCGTTGTATCGTTTGTTATCAAGCTGTCGATCCCGCTGGGAAGTGGCAAAGCGACGCGCGACTGCAGAGAATTGATGAAACGCGCTGGATAATTAAGAGTTCTGCTTTATATTCATGTAATACTTTCACAGTATTCGTTCTATTTCTACTCGTGTACGAGAGAATGATCTTCCAAGCAAGTTACTTAAAACTGATTAAAACTAAAAATTGATCTCGGAATATATACATATATAGAGAAAATTACTGACTTATTGCACAAGTTATTTCTTTAACCATTGAAAGATTCAAGTGTTTTTCATTTTACGTAAAAACTGATCAACAATTCAAATGAGTATTCACGATCTAAATTCGTTACCAATTAAAATTAAAACAACATATATGCTTTTATGAGTAATATTTCCAGCTTTTTGAATATCAGAGATTATCAGAACATTCACGATAATATGCCGCTCGTAATGAAGCGTGTATTAAATTCGTGAATCTCCATATTCGAGATATTTAGTATCAAAAAATGCATCAATAGATAGCCACACAAAAAAACTTGTACGTTGAAAGAATTTTCTATTATGTCATATTTGACTGTAAAATCATAAATTAACATGTATAAATATTAATCCCTATTTTCTGTATTCGTCTACAAACTTGTAAATGAAAAATCGTTACAAAAAAACATTTCGAAAAAAAATTAAAACATATTTTTATCGTTAACATGACATCGCTTTAATAAGATGCATTATCACACACATAGATGTTTTGTTATTTAATAAAACTAAAAATTGTGGAAAATTTTATATGCAAAGTAATACGTGTATATGTGCATATATTTTTATATAATAATAAAGTTTATTAATAAATAAAATTTTTTAATTTATCACACACATTGAACTGAAATCTGTCGCAGACAAAACTGCTTTTGTCAAGTCTTCAATATAAAAATATCGCGTCCTTTGTTTACGACGGATTTCGAATTGACTTCCCCCCGGTATCGATTCGCAAGCGCGTACGCGAGCTTACCGGGGAGAAAAAAAGTTTTTGGCCGCGGCGCGAAAAACCGCGACAGGGAGATATTCGTCACAGCTGTCGGTCGTTTTCCGAGATTTGCCGCGAATCTGTTGGTGCCGTATTCCGACGTGACATGTACCGGCAGTCTGCAAATATCGAAAGCATATTCTCCGTTGAGGTATTGCATTCCCTCCGCCCCTCCCCCCCTCAACCCTCATTTCTGTAGCTTCCGCGAACGAGACGGCGACGTCGAGAGCTCTTCAGAAATGGAGGCTTTTACGACTCTTACGAGCACGGAAATTCGTAGGGACATTCGCCGGAGAAAAACATGATCCCTCGCAAACTTTGATCCACGACCGTGCTATTTTCGCTCGGAGTATCACGCTTTTGCTCGAAACGAGGTTTACACACGAGCTCGTTTTACTTTCTTTTTCACATGTCATTCTGTTTCGTTTTCGTCACTCTGCCTTTTCCAGTCGCGATTCTGAATTATTTTTTTCTTTTTAATAATATATTAATAGTTTTATCTTTTTCTTGTTCTTTAAGTGTAAAATTTTACATAGATTATATATAATTTAATTACAAGTATTTTGCATATTTGGTTCAGATTCCTCCAAGAAGATTGTAAAGATACGATAATGAATCTATTGTGAAAGTTCGAAGAAAGAAGCTCACTCACAAATTCGAATTCAATCTAATTATCTTATCCATTTCTCAAAACTCTCTTAGTGGCTCTTTTCGCTAAGTAGATAAGAGAAAGACTTTTCTCGGTCTTATTTCGAAACGACGATTGATGATCACGTTGAAATGAATGTAACGTATACGAATGACTTCAACAGAATAAATGTGACATGTTTTCAGAAGAAGAAGAAGAGAGGAGAATAATAATGGCTAGAGAATAGATTCAAAAAGAAAGAACGTAGAGTCGATCATAATTATAATGCAAATTTCTCTAAAATTGGCTTGTAACGAAAACACCGTGTCACGCACGAAACAGGTTAATTGCATTCAAATTCCAAACTATACAAAATGTAATAAACGAGGGTATAATAAATATTCAGCGATATATTCCGAATAAACGAATTATAATAAATAGCCAAATAAAAAGCCCATCTTCGTTTTCCTCCGTATAATCATGCCGAGAAGCTCGAGCGGCGAATAGTCGTGATTGCGGCACGAATTAATAATCGTCTAAGAATGAATGCAGTCTCCAGCTAGTCGCAGAAATGAAAAACCGCATATAGGGCGACGGCAGGATGTTCCTGACGTGCGCGGGGGCTGCGAGATTGTGCACAAAAGTTAAACGAAACTGTTGGGAAATTGCAGTCCTAGGCGGAACGTCGCGTGCAGTGAGTGCATCGTCATTTTTGCATCACAAGCTCGTTGACCATTCATTGTATCGAACAATGGTATTCTCTCTGCAACTAACAATCGAATCGTAAATCTAAAGGAGAGAACTCGTAACGCGCGCGTATAATGGAATCGGTCCTCTCTCTCTGAAAGGACTACGGAATAAAATTTTTGACAAATTCACCGACTCTGTGGAGGAGCTGACCTTTTCAAAAAGAAATTTCAACTGTCGTACGCGGTTTTACTTAAATCAGTTTAAAATTGTCGCTTTAACTCTACGTCTAGAATATCTTCATTATTTTTCCGTCTGTAAAAGAAAAAAAAATACGCTGCGGGGAAATAAAGGAACACTTTGCGGCGAGAACATAATCTCATACGCTATGTCGCGCGACTCCATCACTGACAGAAGAGGCCGGAAACGACGGCGCTTTTTCAGCGAAACTCGCACGGATCGAAACAATGCAGCTGCGAGACGTGACTTCCACGCGGAGGAATGCCATGTGCGCGGCGTATCCGACGTCGTAAATCACACATTACCGAAACGACCGGTCCGGTACGGCCGGACCGATAAAGGCGGAGAGAAACGGGAGCAAGCGGCGTCGTACCGCCGCCCCGATATTTACCATTGGCAGCAGCAGCAGCAGCAGTCACGGCGTCCGGGTATTCCAAAGAACATACCACTTGTCCCGCTACGCGAGTCAATCGTGCATTCGCTGCCGAAGACGCGCCTATGCGACGGAAAATGAAAATCTATCGCGCTCCGGGTGCAGGCGGCAAATGATCGGCCCGCCAATTTCCGGTCTGAAAATTAATGGCCTTGTTTGCGCGAAGAGCAGCGGCACGGTTCGATCTCGCTACGAGCGGAGATGCGAGGTGTTTCCCGAGCACTTCCGGTCCGCACTTTCAGTCGGGAGTCTACCGGAAGTTTTCCGACCTCGCGCGAACGTGCGTTGGAAATTTTATACCGCGCGAGCAGCGGCAATCTCTCGAACTCTCGGAAATTCTCCCGAGTTGATGGATGAAGCTTCATCGTAACGTCAATTTTGCTTGCGCGAGATGAAATGACTTCGTCGCGAATACACGCGGCAATAAAACAAGACCGGTATATAAGATAACGTTTAATATACCTGCGCGCACAATATCTTTTTCTCCTCTCGTGGACGCGATAAGATGGATTTTACTGCGCGAATCCGCGTGATATTGATTCCGCAAGCCATGAACGTAAATTACCCTGATAGGATTCGCCGCGCGTCTCCGTCGCTCGTTTCTTGCGGGTTCTAATCGCGGCGCGGCTTTTTATAGTCGCAATTTATACGCGTAGTAGGTCGCGAAGCTCGGATTATCTCCGTAGATTACGCCCGCTTGATTTTCTCGGACTTTTCAGTTCGTCTATATTCCCGGCCTGTTCGAACTGTTCGAAGTCCGTATCGCGAAGATCGAAAAAGTTGTTAATTCTAAACGCTCCGTTGGGCGCGTTAAAATTTGAGACATGAGTAGTCGAAGGAGGTGTATGAAACACTCCATGTCAATTGTTCATAAAAGATAATGAAAAAGGTAAAAAACTTTTAAAGCAATGTTTTATATTAATTCTTCTAAACAGAGTAGTCGAGTTTTATATAATCTACTAGTGGTAGTGAACGCGCGCTTCGCGCGCGAAATTTCTCGTTGTTAACTCTCTCGTTGGTAAAACATAATTTTTGTAAAGATTTAAAATTAAAAAATTTTTAATTCTTTAATCTTTTTCAATAATCTAACAAACTGTCAGAACTGTCATAATAACTGTCACATATCACAACGCTGATAAGTAGCTACTCTCATATCTACTTGTATATCAAGCTATCTGTGTCAGATTATCAGAATGTATCCAATAAGGACATGAAAATTATTTGGTAATTTTTTTGCTATTTTTTGCTTTAAAAATAATTTTTTTGTTTCACTTCTTAAAAAGTTACTTAATATTATGCTATCGAGACTCTCGTAACTTTTTAAAAAGTGAAACGAAAAAATTATTTTTAAAAGCAAAAAATAGCAAAAAATTAGTAAATAATTTTCACGTCTTATTGGTTACTTTCGCAATACGAAGTGAACCAAGCGAGAAAACCAATCAGCATCGCGGAAAAGAAGCAGCATACCTTGAGACTTTCGAGTATCGACTTAACATGCCTTTTTTAAGAGTAAATTATAACTAGTTTTTAAAAAATATTGAAAAAGGTAGCGCTAAAATTGAAAAATTTAGATGCGGTAATAAAAATAAGGTCTCTGGGGTGTTGTATACATCCTACACGCGCAATGAAGAGTTAAACACAACGTACCAAATATTAAAGCTATGGAATTGCATAAAGATATTATGCAACATTTACGAGTGTTTAACTTTATTTCTTTTAAGGCATTTCCTTTTATAATCATCATTGGAGAGCAGAAATACATCGTATCTCCGCAATTTCTCCCGTAATCGCGTAATTCTGTCGTTTCACGCGTAATTCTGACGTTGGAGCGCAAAGCAGCGTAATTGAGCGCAAAATAAGGTACCTGTACGCACGTTGAACGATTTTCCACGAAAGTGCCACACTAAAGTTCAAAATCAAACCAACAACCTGTAATTAAATGCCTCGCGGGTGGTTGCGGTCGAATTTGCATATAATTGGGATTAAAGCGTTTCACGATAAAGATTGAGAAAGGTGCCGAGGTGGAAACGACCCTGGCTTTTGTACGCACGCCCGAATTTTCGTCACGTTTTGTCGGCGTTTTTCGCCGTCGACTTAAACCGCCGACCGTGCACCGGTAATGTATGCGTTCCTTTACCTCCGCGTAATGTATGCGTCCCTTAATTTTGCATTTCCGCTGATCCTTCATGTTCCTCGTTCCAACGTTGATTTATTCAAAATTGATCGTACCCGCGTTTTCAGATATTAATTAAACCGCGACCCGTTTCGCGAACTTTGCAATTTCGCGCGCGATATCATTTAATAATAAAACAAAATAAATTGTTGAGATTTAATAACGAAATAAACGTTAATAATGAAACGAATTTCGGCGGAGGCTGCATTTCGTCTGGCGACGCGTTATCGGGACGCGTTCTGTAATTATTCTCGCGCGATGGCGTCTACTCGTAAATTATCGTCAATACGACACCCGTGGTAACGGGCGGACACTATTGCGTCGATCTGCTTCGAGACATTTACGGAATTGAATTTGGGAAAAGAGAGACCGGCGTAAACAAGCGAAACATCTGCGCTATTTATAGTGAAAAGCTATTTCATTAACTACTTCTATTATAAGCGCGGTGTGTAATCTTGACGTAATAGTACAATGAATTATACTAATTGATATTAATGCGCATTAGTTAATTGATATTTAATCGAATTATTTAACGTTAAGATAACGTTGTTCATACTTCTGCTTTGATAATTTGCAATATTAACGTTCTTCTTGCGTCTATAATTTTACTTTTCTGTATGGAAAGCATTCAGAAAGAAAACAATATGCTCTTTTAAACATAGAATTATAGAATTTGAAATAATGTTTTGATTGATAAAAAAAATTATTTAATATTGAAAATTAAAATTAACAAAAGCTTGTTACTCCGTTATCCAGAAGTCTTGGCATATTCTTATTTTTCATCTCTTCGATGACTAATTAAACTCATAAAGCTATAACATACAAATTGAAGTATGTATATCAGTTGTTCGCCGGATTACGATTCCAATTTTATAGCGTAGCGTGCACGGTCATAAAATTTTGTGTCGCGCCATGATGGGAGAATCGAGATAAGAGGTTTCACAGTGAACATATTAAAACGACATGTGCGGCATGCATATCGTAGCGAGCGTTACGAGGGAAAAGACGAAACATTCTGACTATTTATATGTGCGGCCGTGGGTTGGTTTTAGAGGTGGGCGAATTAGCAGTAAAGCTGGTATCAAAATATCGATGTCAGCTGTAATACGCGAAAAGCTCGCGGTACGGTCGCGGTGGCACATGAAATGACTCTTTCAGTGGCCCATATCGAGCTGTATCCGGCATCGACCTAGACATTTGATACACAATACACAAAATAAAAAAAAAAGAAAAACACATACGTATAACTGTTTCAAGCGGATCATACAGACGAAGTCTGACAGTTTTGTGGCGAAAATAATTTACGATTGTACGATAATACAATTACAAACGGAGTTTATTCACGGAGTAATTAATTGCATTTTACCGTCGCGCAGCGAGTTTTCATTCTACCTTTCTCGTTCGCGCTATAAACGAATTTGCCGCAGTAAAGTGCTCCGGACAATATTGTGAAAAACAGCGGCGGGCGCGAGGGAGAGCGTATTAATTGTCTGCGATTTAACGTCGTCGTTCGAGCGTCCATTCGCGACGTCGAGCTTTACGGCCGCGTTTCGCAAATCGTATCAAAGTTCCCCGGTACGCTGATGCCAGGTTTTTAATCGGATTCCCTAGTAAAAATCGGATTAATGGCGATTCTCTATAGGCGCTGGAAATTGTTCAGGAATGTTAAAAATTCCGGATTTCGTATCGCTCGTCATTTCGCACACGGTTTCTACGTGAAACCGTACTCCGGAGAGAAAATATGAACAGTTTAGAATAATCGCCATTTCTTAATCCTCATCTATCCTATTTTATACATACAATAATGATAATAATGACAATGACGATAATAACGATCTCCGCATTGCAGCACGTTTAACAAATGAGAAGCAAAGGAGAGAGATAATTTAAATTTTCAATGCTACCCGCGGAACTTTTGCCGACAAAAACATTACTTGCAATGCTATAACTCTAAGTTTGGTTAGCGTATACCATTTAGCCCCAGAAGCTCCCACCTGGAAGCTTCTGTAAAGTGACGCCGAAAAAAATGCGAGCATTGCGAGTATTGCGCGACCGTATATACGGAATTACATTTCCCGGGCCGATTTATCAAAGCAAGACGGAAAGTACGAACAAAGTTAACTTCTCGGATCGCTGAGAAAATTCCTGGTCGCAGCGTTTTCGCGCCCCTCCCTTTACGTCCAACTTTTCCCGGCAAAGTTACGTGCCATCCGCGGATGCAGCTGTGACTTCCGTGAGTCTCGCGTCGCGCGATCTTCTTGCCTCGAGCAGTTTAATATTCACAACACGCCGTAGAACTGCGAGAATTACAATTTGTTAAGATCTCGCAAAGCTTCTTATGCGCGATTATGAGAAAAGCGATATTGTTTGGATGTTTTAGGCTATCTGATTTCATAATGACATTGCTTTCTTAAAAGTAAATTATACGTACTTTTATTATTATACTTATTAAAATATATTCTTTACTAAATATTAAATATATATTAAAAGTTGATAAAGCTTGAATGCCTTTTTCTAGACATAAAATCGAAACATATATGAACTGTTTTAATATAATTTGAGATCTTTTTATATATTTGTTAAATTCCTTGTATAATACAATCTCCCCCCCCCCACATTATAACTTATAAATTAATTCATAATTTACAAAGAGATAACATACATATATCTATTGCATAATAGACTTAATTGGGACCGACTCAGAAAGTAATGTTTCAAATTGAATTAATTCTCTCCTTATTCATTTTTATATATATTTTATATAATATTTATATGCAGTGATATTATGTCTGTTTTTCAGAGCAGCTAATTCTATTATTACCACTACTGCGGAAACGCGACATTTTATTGCGATGAACTAAACCAGACGTGTAGTTTTCATAAAGGTAAGAGAACTTAACAAAGGCTCAATTCGATATCGGTGTGCGGAAATTGCTGCGAACGACGATAAAAATGTAACCGCGCGCGAAATATTATCGCATAGCGGGTTTCTTTTCTGGTACAGTTTGCTTACGAGTTTCTAGAAAAGCTCCCGTGATCAACGTTCACAAGCTCGTTTCGCGCAACGGCAAGATGCGCTAAATGAAATAAAAAAAAAGACGAAAGAAAGCCGCAGGGAAATCAAAAAGAAAAAAAGTTGCAAACTTGCACGTTCCCACGGCAAGCAATTGAGAAAGCGCGGTGTGCTTTCCCTTTTACCGAAACGCTACGGTTAAATCGCTGATTTCGACGAAAATCGCGCCTCAAACGTTGAATCAGCGTTGCGAAAACAAATATGGGACCGGTACCAGACTCAGATCTTTTTCCGGCTATTTGTCTTTCGATTTACATACGTTTTCTATAATATTAATCCGTATGCTTAACTAGCATATGCGTCTCGCTTATTTTGATCATAACTTTTTTGAGTACGCATGTATGTAATTAAACAATGGAGAAAAGTTTCAATAAGTTAAGAACGAGCAATAATTGGATACATTTCTTGCGTTGATTTTTAAATTGTTGATCTTTAAGTCGTCTGAAATTATAGACTTTTCTTTATAATCTTTAGAAATCTTTATAGATATGTGATTTGTATAAGATAATATTGTTATAATAGAGAATAAATATAATGTAATTGTACAATTAAATAAAGTTAATACGAATACTGATATAAACGTAGACGTGTGTGATAATGATAACAAACAAGTTAGGAGAAACAAACTAAATCCTGACATAAACCTTTTTAAATTTAAAACAAATGTTGACTGAATAAAAATACGGAGTTTTCTAAAATGCCGCAAATGCTCCGACATCGATAACAAGTAACCTCTAACATTTTGATGAAAACAGACAAAGAATATTTACGGTTCAAAAGTTCGTTAGTGCAACTATGCGATTACATGTCGACACGAGAATTCCATTAATTTTACCCAATGAATTTTTCTGCGATAGAAAGGTATGCGCGCGTGAGCGTATTGATTTGTTCATTTTTATCTCGGTAAGTATGTTTTCCTAAATCAAGTTCTATTTTCAGTTCAATTTCTATTTTATTTATTGATAAATATTGAAATTTGATAAACAATTTTACAATATCTTAACAGCTTTATCGCAGCAATTTGATCTTTTAACGTAAACGCGCGATTTACATATTGCTAGGATCGTAATAAAGTTCGAATAAGCGCCTTTACGCAGTTTCCTTTACTGCATGCTATTAAAAGAAGAACTAAGGTAAATATACATAGAAGGAGAAACGTGAGAATGTCAGCAAAAAGAAACGAAAAATGAAACTGCGCGGCAAGTTGATCGGTTCGCGAGTTTATATTTATACTGCATAAACTTTCATCACGAAGAAATGGAATTCCATACACTTTGCTGCAAACGCTTGCCTTATTTATAATTTAAAATAGAAATAACACAAATTCGCTTTTTGTTATATTTTAATATGATAATTCCTCTCCTAAGAGCTCTTAAGCATACTTTTTTCCATTGACTTTTAAATCGTGTTGAAGTATCGCACATTACGTCCAAATTGTGCAATTTTGTGCGATCTTGCTAAATTATCCGTCTTGGTGATAACGAACGTAAGTTTGAGATGAGCGAAGTTCACCGGTGTTTAGAAATGCTAATGAATGCGGCACTTGATTCTAAGTCGGTTCACGTCGCACGCGAAATGCTGTAGGACTACTGCGAATCTTCCACCGGAAGTGAATCGTATAAAACGACTTTTCGCCTAGAATCTCTGAAGCACTCGACTTTGTCTACCGAATGTTTCAAGAGCGCACAGAGAGCTCACACCGGGTTCAAGATAAAGCAAATATCTGCTTTCTATTTTAGTTTCGTTTTCCCGCCTCCTCTCCTTCTCCCTCCATCTTTAATGTGACTTTGCCATTAGAATTCTTTAAAGCGACGGCTTATCCAATGCGCGCAGAGCTATCAAGAATTTATTCCACTCTGCTTATTATAATATTTATATCATTTCAAAATCGAGCAATCGTAGCGATAAATTAATATGTCAGCAGGTTATTAACGTGACCACGTCTGGGTTATCTTGACGGATGGAGCAAACAATAATAATAAATAATAATTAAAGAAGATCGATTTTCAGTAAATGGATGAGTTATACAATTGTGATGGTAATATATACAATAGAAAAATTGGATTTGTTACAATATCGAATGATCGATAGTTCCGAAGTTACGTTTCAATATCGTGGAATCGATAGTTTCGTAGTTCCCGGGAATTGAAAATACATAGGGCTTTTCTCACACGTGAAAATAGGAATAACAAAACCTGTGTATCTCTGAATAAATTTCTTCTCGAAAAGCAAACGTCTTACGTTATGGTTTTGCAAAGTGACGAAATAAAATGATGCGTTGATATCTATTCTGGCCACGTCGAGAACTGCCTTAAATCGTAACGCGGTATATGGAATATCTTGCGAGGCGTCTTTTAAAACGTGCCATCAAGAGCTTTTACGAACATACGAAAACGACTTTTAGAACTCTATTAAAATTGAACGGTCTACGTCTACGCTTTCGGATATGGGCATTCTTACCGAGACTCTCCGCCGTTTCCCCGTTAAACTGGCACTCGAATCGATCTCAATTAATGCTCGACGAGAGACTGGGGAAAAGGTTCAACTTTTGTTTCGATGTTCAGTGGACAAAGTGGACAATCGAAGAAAGGAAGAACCTCAGTAATTTACAGCGAGAACGTGAGATTCTGTTGACACGCCAACGGCGTCGATAGGGGATTGCGAGGGTGAAAACAAGCGCAGACAATAGAGAAGAAGAGCTCTTAAAGCGAGTGACGTAAGCGAGTGATCAATCTCGAATTTTTTCGTTCTCAGAGGATAATTTCATCTCGATCTAATTCTTCATGTCCTTTGTCTCTTCACCACACTGATACAAAACACGTTCGTCTCGAAGAGACATTTGCGTTTCCCGACTGATTGCCCCTTTGTCATTTTCACAATTGATGAAAGCACTTTCCTTTCTCGATCATCTCTCTTGACTCGACAGTGGTGGAAAAGCGGAGGCAAATACTTGAAATTTTCTATAGAGAGAGTCATGCGATAGATATAAAATGACTTTCTACACAAACCGCCTTTTGATCGTTATCGTAATGCCTTTGTATTCCTTCTCGTTTTCTCATCCCATTTCCTTCGGAACGAATTTCGCATTAATTTCACGCGTCGAGCTTATATTCTTGAGCACATCTCGGGTTTCTCCTCTCTCTCTCTTTCTCTCGAAAAGATGCTGCATTACGACCGAATGAAAGAAAACAGATAAGAATCGCTGAAGGGAGAAGAAGAAATGGACCACTTCCGTTCCTTCGCGGTGGCGGAAGCGCGAGCAAACTGGAAATCTACCGTGACCGAAAGATCTAGAATGGGTATTTCATCGTGAATGGGTATTTCGCGTGCAAGCCAGTGTAAATATCCTTCCAACATGGAACTTACGCATTCGGAGGTCTTCGAGGATATGTGTATTCCACGAATGTCGCAGGGCAAACGACTGAATTTGCGAAACGTGCATACGTTGCGGCGTCATCTCGAGGGAATATCACGAATCTGCATTGCGATTCAAGACGCTTTGTTTCAAACACATACATGGCAATAGCATCGCAAATATGTTCGACATTTCTCGAAAACTTGTTAATTCTATCTTGAGGAACACTCTTGAACACTATATGCACATGAATTGCAAATATTGTATATTGAATATACCTATATGAATTGCAAAAGATATTCGCATACTTAATAAATTCTTATACATCATGCATAACGAAGAAAAAAGTATGAAAGTGTAAAAATCTTAAGCAAGTAAAATCTTAAAAGGACATTTTTACTGCAGATGACATGTATAAAAAGTCTACAAAATAATTTTGATATGAAATATTAAAGAATATATAAATTAAAAACAGAAATATTAAAAGTTCTTAATGGCTTTGAGTTCCGTACTTTTTAGTAGTGATTTACTAAGGATTTGCGAAAGTTTAAAGGATTAGGTTAACGTTGTCCGAATGGCTTTCTGCTGGAAACGCGCACTAACTCCATAGATTAAGATTTATCGGTCGTTGCGAATGACATTCAACAACGAAGTCGAACAAATCCCCGACGGCGGTGAATTCTAGTTAATCGAACGAACCGTAATTCAAGCGGCAAAATAATTTCAGTTTTTTCCTTGGCAAAAATCGATATATCTATGCGCCAATAACTGCTGAAAGCGGTCCTATGAAATTCTTGATTCGCAAATCTTTTAGAAAATTCCACGGAGATTTCTTTCAAGACATGATATCAAGTGTAAAATCGTGGACTTTTATACGGCTTGTGGCTTTCATAAACTAAATCTTCAAATATCATAATATAAGACACGAATTCGATGAATGCGAAATGATGAATAGCAGGTTATAGTAGTACGTATAGACGCAAATTTTTAACATAAATCCCTCCAGCAGAATACCTTTTTCATTTTCCAGCTTCGTGTATTTATACAATTAAATTTAGCAAAAATGTAATATTACAAAATATATAATAATTTTCATATACATACTGTTATGTACATTATATATATATATGTAACTACGCTCGCGGACCTATGTAGCTTCAGTCAAAAGAAATTCCCTCGATTTTTAATGTACGTATCTGAGGTAATTGCAGTTTCTATTAAAGAAACAATTTCACGAAGGCAAAAACGCGTTGCGCTGAACGTGAAGAGAATTTCGAGAGGAGAATTTTGAAAAGAATATTACCCGAGAGGCAGAAGAGCTCACGAGATCTACTTTACTACTAACATTACCTTTGAACGGCAAGAATTAATCGCGCCCTTTTTTTCATACCCGTCTCCCCCGAAATTATTTCTAGACAATACCTTTGTCAGAGTTCGGCCCCATTCATCGGATCAACCCTCACGTCCTCGCCTCACCTAGAACACAGAACGTCGTATCCGTAATTAGTATTCGGACCACTTGTGCAATTAAGGGAATGCGACTGACAGCGTGTGTCACGAAGTAACCAATTACAACACAGATACTATCTCTCGTCAAAGTATTTTACGTTATGTACGGTAAAGTAGTGTAAACTTTTAAAAACTCGCGGGACTTACATTTGTTTTTACATTTAATATTTTCCTTACATGAAGCTGGAAATGTGCATTTAATATTTAACCTTTTTTCATTGTTAATCTTCCTACTATTAAATGAAATTATGAAGGTAATTTCCCTCAGAAAACGCGAAAAATCTTATTATTATAATAATATAATTTCTTTCAGTTATACATATCTTGTTTTTTTTTAATTACCTAAAAACCACGAAAATGGTTTTTTCATATTTTAAGAATTAATAAATAAATACTTTCATTATCGTATTTGATTTCGGCGTTTACTTTTTTATCGAAATAAGTAATATGATTTTAATCGTGTAACAATTTCACACTAACTTTATTCCGTGAGTTTTTTACATAAAATTGCTTGAATATACGAACATACATTCCAGGAATTAGTGGACGCTTGTCTCAAGGGAGTCTTTGCGTTCACTTTTCTCTTTAAGTCCAACTAGAATGACAGAACACGCAAAGTACAAGCACGACCATAAGCTGAAGCCGTCATTGCTTTGTGTGACAGCAAACCACAAGTATCTACACTATCCGCTGGAAAATTCGCGCTGAAGAAACTTCGCGGTTCATTCGCATTTATGAACTTGGGATTTCTCGATTGACGAGACGGTCGCCGGAAAGCATCTTCAAAATGCCAATTTCCTCGGACTTTGCCGATTCAATTGGCGAGTCGTCTTTACTATTATGACTATCTCCCGACTATCTCACGACAATGGCCTCATCTTCAAGAGACTGAAATTCCTAACGGACCGAGGTGTATACAAACTCGTGGATTGCTTGCAGCTGTTGCCGAATTCACGAGCAGCACCAAGGCCACATTTATGTGGGAACTAATCAAGCCTGAGTAGTTTCCCACGGAGTAGTTTCGTTTAAAAATGTTGATACATAACGTTACGCTCTGTTATGATAATACGATTTTCGTTCTTGATAAAAATAGATATTTTAACATGTTTTAGTGGCTTTGAATCTGCCGTTACTTTTACATATTATTAATATTGTAACTAGACAACCATCTAAAAAAATTCATAAGCCAAAGAGATAAAAATAGAATTTAAATTTGTTAACAATTTTGTATTAACAATTAGTGTATAAATTATTTATAATATATAAATTACAAAAAGTAAATGTTAAATGTTTTCTTCAGAAATTACACGCGATAGAAAAGTTCGGTTAAAATTTTGCAATTTTCTAATCTGTTCTCTCAGATTATCTAAACTATTTAATATTATTTAATAAATAGAACAGAAAGCTTTTGCATTTATCGTGTTTTTAAAACCATCTAGCCTTTCACGAAACGTCTCACAAGTAAGTGCACGTTCAAAGACGCGTTCAAATGTTCTATGATGAACTGTTTTTCCAACGGCGGAAGGGTTAAATCCTGGATTCTCGTATGTGCAAAGAACACACAGTTTCTCGAAGGCTTTGTCGAAGGGAGGCAATATTTGTCTGGCGAGTTACTCTGTCCAGCTGCGAGAATCCTAGCGTTTGGTCAAACATTTATATTGAACCGCACTGGGCGCGCCAGATCTCTCCGAGTGCGAGAATCGAAGAGCAACCTTGAGAGTTCGCCGTTTTTCCTGGCATACGAGGCTCGTCAATACTCTAAAGCAAATACACCTAGCCTACACCGCCGTCGTTCATTAGAGCGGAGTCAGCGAGTTGAGCTGGCATACACAGCTGAGAAATGCCTAGTTCGTTGGATTATCATGACAAATAAATCATCCCTCGGAACTTCCTGCCTCTCTAATGCGTGCAAAATCATATTTAGGTCAGAATACCGACGAAACATAATGCGCGCGCTCCTCAGCGATCCTTATAAGTTATTGTTCGCGTTGATGTCGCGCAAACTTTGTGCATTGCCGCGCATTCTAAAGACCTAAACGGCGCTGCTAACGATGTAAACTTAATCTTACCACGTTCAATGTGTATTAAACAATGAAAAATAAATATAGGAATTAACAGCATTTGCGAAAACGTTGGACGCGGCTCTCAATCATTACTAATGATTTTGAAAAACCCTGCCACATTACATTAATGCACGTAAGTGTAATATATTATTAGTTTTAATACTGATTAAATTGTAAAAAAAGCATTGCTAATTTGCCTTATACATATAAATAAAATTTATATGTATAATCAGTGGGTTTTATTGTATATGTATTTATAGTATAACGTTATCGTGAAACACGATTTTTGTCGCTATTCCCACGTCACTGCCTTTCTTCTCGGTAGGATTTGTTTTCGAGAGTCTTTAGGGAAGTTAGCTTATCCCGTACACGTTTCGCTATACGTAGTTACAAAACCGCTGTAGTCCAAAGTACACAGGCAATGACATCTTTTTGTTCTCGGTACAGGGATTAGATTCTCCCTAGGTGGATATTAAATGAGCGATTACCGCATAAAGACGACGTGGGCGTCGGATCCTATGTGTACCTGCGTAAGGATTATTACAACTCCGCTAACGTCGTGTCAGCAAGAGACTATTTACACCGACGTCGATATTAAACTCTATTTTTATAAATTCGCTTTCAAAACGGGGGAAAAAAAATTTTCCGCGAAGCGACGGACAATACGCGATTTTCTCGTTCATTTACTTGTCGGTTCCAATTTCATGTAATTAACGAGACGGGATTAGCGATAGAGCGGCGGAAAGAGGAAAAGGGGAAAAACCGATGGAAAGAGTTGAACAGTTGGAGACAAGCGTCCAGATTAGATTTTGAGGATTTAATTAAACGAGTGATGAGTCTACGAATTTAATAACTTTTACGTTTTTCTTTTTTTTCTGCGACATATTTGCGTTTAACTTGTCTTTTTGTATTTCGTCATGTTGCAGTGTACTGAGCGTTCCACCATAAGTGAACGTTTTCTTTTATTATCTCGTTCAACAAAAGTAATTTTTAATTTTGAATTGTAATCTATTTTTCAATTTAGAGGACCAGTGTCTATTTAATGTGCAAACGCAACTCATATTATATCGAAGTGCATTTTCAGGCGTTCCTTTGCATGTTGAATTCCGAATTTAGATGTCTGGCATTTGAAACTTACAGATCAAGAGAGAGAACTCACTTAATATCCGGTGCGAGCGTATCTCCTTCAGTCAAGAACAATCGTGAAGAAGATATCGGAGACTGAGGAAATCAGAAGCACATTGCTTCAATCTGATCATCGAATGCATGTACATTGGATTTCTCAATATCAGTGTCACCGAATCTTGTGTCATTGGAAAAAAAAGAGTAATGTTAAAATAGATTTACTGCACTGATTTCCTTTCTCGCTTTTTTGCCTTTTAAAAATAGGCGAGTACGCTTTATTTTGAGAGCGCAATGCCACTTCTCTCGTGGCTCAAGTAATATTTTAATTTTCATACATTTTATATTACCGGGATCTATGTTTACGCATGTCAAAGAATACGCTCTTTACATTTTATAACGAATATTATAGCGATCGCGTTTGCCGTCTATTTCTTCCAACACTCTCGTCGATATTCATGTCTATCTGTGTTGTCGATATTGATAGGCACACGCATTCACACGGGTGAACAAATACCGGCGAAAATAGAAACGCGAATCGACGAAACGGGAGATTTCCATTTTCTCTGGATTGAACAGTAGTGAATTTAAGTGAATGAAGTTTTCGAAGCTCTTATACTAGAATTTCTTTTCTCTAAAATCAACTGCAATCTTTTGCACATTAACTAAAATTGTGTTGTTAAAATAAATGAATAGTAGAAAGGCGTAAAACATTTTTTATTTTTTAAATCTAGAAAATCTAGACCTTTTAACTTTTGAAAAATAATAATTATTACTCTTTTCTCTGTACAATATGTGATAGATGAAAAATATAAAAACTGTACTGGAATGGAGTACGTGTTTTAAATAGTATTTGAAAATAGTCAAGTCTAATCTAGAGTGAAACCCGTTAACAATTTGTCCGTTCCATTTACGAATGCATCGATCGAATGAATAATCGTGGTTGCTCTGTTGGGCAGATTTCAGAGCAACAAGTCGCGCGCAATTCGTTATATAGATATACTTCAAATATTTAAAGCTTGATAAATAATCATTAATTCTATCAAGGCGATTAATTTTGTCACTGAAAGAAATATACGTGTTTACGATTAATTATGTTTATGATAGGTGATTCATATTTAATTGATAACTGAAATATCGCAAAAGTATATAACATCGCATGGATGTTACCGTAATAATTTATTTACATATATTTTTAAAAATTACAAATGAAAAGATAAATAAATGCACAACAGTAGACTGAATATATGCTTCACTATGGTGTTTAATGTTGCATTTTACGTAATGAAGGTTCTTGATTTTAAAATTTTACAATGAAGTATGGCAATTACAGCGTAATCCACGCAGGCGAGTTATAATAAGACTGGATTAGATATATCATGGTGGGACAACGGAAGATCTAGTACGAAAGGCATAGTGGACACCCAATTATGGTGGGTTTAGGGATTCAGTTATTGCGGCCGGCTGGATCCACTAACGCCTGTGTTGCTACAAATCCTGTGTTACTACAGTTCTCATTACAAAGATCGATATCGCGGGTTCTGACCTGTTATTGTTTACGCGTGCAAGCGTGTGTACGCAGATGTACACGCGATATACATTAAATTACACGCGAAATTTCGATTTTGCATATATTCGTGGAAGGAACTTATGATCGTTCGAAATCGCTTCGATTACATCGTTTCGTGAATCAATTCACAGACAATAATTAATTACAGATAGCTGAGCAATATTATCACTAAGTCCCAAATCCCAAACTTTGAAATATATGCAAATCCATTCGCCGTTTCGTAGTGTTGGATCACTATGAAATGTTAATTTTGTGTTAAACCTTACTAATACTAATAATAATTTTTCTTTTACAACCACGATTCTACCACTCGTTTTCACTAACGTATATTTCAGAAAAATGGAAGGAAACTGCGAGGAAATGTATCAGATTAATTTATTGCCTAACATTACCTCGTGTTATAGATAAATCGTAACTCTCTAAAATAATTCGAAAATCTTTTTTGAAAAACGAAGACATGAAGAAAACTATAGTAGTACATATATATTTCAGTATATAGATAACATTATAGAATTAGTAATTGTTTTATATTATTCTCCAAGAAAATAAAATATATGCGTAAAATATATGCAATTAAAAGATTCAGTAACATTTCTTGTAAAAAATCTTGTAAGAAAAAAAATAATTTTTATAATCTTGCACATCAATCAAATGTAAAAAATTTTCTTATTATATCATTTCTTTTTTTCTTTTCTATCTCTTTCTTTCCTCCTAAGTATGTAATTTATATACAATAATAAATCTTTTAACATCATGTTCATCTTCAAAATCATAAAAAAATATTTTTTTTAATTATATCGCTTTAATAATATATAATATTTGACTATTGGAAAATGTTTATTATAAATCCTATAAAAGCGTTACGTGTAAATGAAACCTTCGGAATTCAATATTTCGTTTGCAACGATGTGGTAATTACTATAAATTTGGTTATTAAATATCGATATCTCATTCTGGTTTATTAATATATATAAAATTGTATCACTACGATTGATGCAATCTTTTTTTAGAATTATAAAATTCAAGAAGAAAAACAAATATGTATTAACTTTCATTATCGTTTTTCTGATTTATGTAAATGAAATCCATAACGAAAAATAATTTATCTCAAATGCTTATTGCCGTTCATTTTATTTTAGCGTTCTAGAATTGAAAAAACAATGCCGCACAAGAGAGAAAAATTATAAAACGCAGCGTAATGTCAACAATGATCATTACATGCAAGGATTACATGCAGGATGCGGCGACATAACGCCGAGAGATAAATCGACGAAATGATTTTATGACGAATGGAAAAAATGGAGAATCGTTTTCTTTCTCTCGGGTGTAGTTAATATCCGATGTGAATGTATTGCGCCAAGATTGTCTGGAACGAACGATGCTCGACGTGTCGAGCAAGGAGGAACGCGAGCCTTGATGACAGAATCGCTCCGAATGGGCGGAGGGGATCAATGAGGATGGCGACGCCCGTCCGGGGCGCCGATGCCTGGCTACGTGTCGCGACGCTCCTCGAGTTCCCGCACGATGCGCAAACATTTCGCGGAAAAGGGAAGTCGAGAGATCGAGTCCACGAGATCGGCTCGATGGCTGTGCGACGTCTGTGCGAGATAAAAGCGTGTCCCTCGGATAAGCGCGGCTAATTCGCAGTCAAAGTAAAATCCGCCAGCGGAACGGACAGCACGCATCGAAGCGTGATCGATTATGATAAACCCCGGATGTATCGGCTATCGAAATTTCCCGCACGCGCACACGCGCCTGCAACGAGATCTCCACGATATACTTCGCTTATATTTGCGCCGTCGAGCCGCGCTGCGTTCTAATCTGCATTCGCATTGGACCGCGATGCAAATTGCGAGCATGCAAATGGCAACAAGATAGCCGCGTGCGGCGATACACACGTCCGATGCAGAAGTAAATCGGTGGGTAGGAGCGGTCTCGCATAGAAACGCGATGGGGTAGAATAACGTAGATGCGCGCCGGCCTTGGCTATATTGCACTTTATTCATCGGCCGCGGATTGTTTCTGCCAATTGCGAGCTTGTGCGAACTCCTAATCCCGTAGATTTCCCCGAGCGAATATCGTTACGCGCGATACAACGCGCATATTATACAAAGCTTAAATACAAGGGCCATCCGTGGGCGGAACGTGTTCGCCGAGAGTAAAGGACGCGCGTAGGAAACGGCATAGCTCAAAAATGCTTTACACGATCTGTAATTCGTGACAGAATTCCATCAATAATTTTGTGTGCGTCGCGTATTCTGATATAAGTATCGCAGTTTCTTTTACGTTTCCAATATTTCACATAAAATTACAGATAGAGGTCTATTCTAAAATTGATCGCGTATCGTTATTTCCTAAAGTTTATTTAAATTAAAGAGATAAAAATAAACTATGTAAGACTATGTTGGAAAAATGGAG
Source organism: Tetramorium simillimum (assembly GCA_011636635.1). NCBI lineage: Eukaryota > Metazoa > Arthropoda > Insecta > Hymenoptera > Formicidae > Tetramorium > Tetramorium simillimum. The sequence goes on along the minus strand of VBVQ01000841.1, from coordinate 15,136 downwards.
TTCCGTCTTTTCTATTGCACATAAGATCTACATTGAATGTTAAAGAAATTATACATATAATATATGTGTATATGATGCGAAATAAGTTGAATTCAATAAGTATCAAATAATTAATTTTTAAAAGATTACTCTATAACTTTTAGTGACTTTCAAAAAATGTAATTTTTCTCCAAAGTAATTTAACTAATTTTTCGTAATTAATCTATGAATTGTTATTCTGCAGATTAATTTGAAATTTTTATATCATTTTTCTTCGATAATATACATGAATTTAAATTAATTAAATTTAGACGTAGATCGTAAAGGCACTCGATGTATTAAAAAAACTTACAATTAGTGTTTTAGATTACAAACATCGCATTAAACTAGGTTGCTCATTGAAAGTTTCGAATATATTGTTCTGACTAAAAAGTAGCAAAAGTAGCTCTTACACGAACGTTATTATAAACGAATATCGCCGGCGACGGCGGGACGTAGCGCGTTTATGTAATTAGTTTTACGGCACGGTGAGCTCAAATACAAGTGCATCGTTAAAATCGCGAAAGGGCTATTTATCCTCGTTGAAATAGCGAGGACGTTCTCGACTTGTTCAATGATATAAAAATCATTGCAATAGGTCTGAATGAACCGAATAATTGAATACCTAGATAACCCCGATTCTAGATTCAATGAGGAATTACGGATTTAGGATAAGAGATTTCCAAGTGATGAGTTTCGGGCTGAAAGATGGAGGAAGCTAGGCGACATTTAAAAAGTGGATTAGAGCGAAAATTCTTGAGAAGAACCTCGTCTCTTGCACACGAGTGCGGTGAACTTTAACGAGAATTTTAATATCTACCATCGTCAGAGGGGTCGATGTGTCCTCGGACTTTTTGAGAAAGAAAACTTTGCTGGCGTCGAAGGTGTAATTATAGCGATCTCTTCGTTATTTATTTATCTTACGTTCCTCAGTCTACAAGGCTCTTGGTCCTTCTGCTTTAATTAATATATCCCTTTCTTCCAGTACACTTCTCGGTACGTTTATTTTCGCGTTTATTTTCGCAAAGCTGTAAGAACGAAATTTTATTCGGAACATTTTCATTGGTGTGTCTTAATTCTGTTACAGAAAACACTCGCTTTTCGCAGTTTATCCTACAACGGCTGTTTTCAAAATGATATTATTAAGTTTTTCTAAACCTTTTTCAATTTTTAGAAAAATTAATAGAAAAATTAATTTATAGTATTATACGCAAATGTCTCGCAGTCCTAAACGTCAAAATCGATTATTAGTTTTTAATTACAGTAGATTTCTTCTTTGGTATATTATATATATATATATATATAAAGTGAAACATATAAAGTTTTCCTTTCAAAAACTTTTTTTTAAATTAAACTTTTATTTTGTTGAAACTTTTATGTTAAAAGATAATGACACTTTGACAAGAAAAATGTTTCAAATAGTCTTACGAAAGTACTTTAGTCGAGAAAGAGAGAGAGAATTAATTTTTCAAAATATTCCATCATATGTATTTGTTATATTTTTCCAATACCCAAATGTCCATGTATAATTTGTGTTGAATACTTCAACTGAAAGAAGGTTAAAAGAAAAGTTTCCCAAGCTTAAGTGGTTTATACAAGAATCAGGTATTTCCTATTCCATATTTCATAAAGAAAGTTTAAGCCTTCTCCCGAAACCAGAGAGGCGGATCCGCTTATGCCAGTCATTCGGGTTAAACTTCGGATGAAGCACGTTTTTCTTCTTTATGACTTTACGGCAAATCGTCCAGTGCAAACGCGTTTTACAACAAAGTTTACGAACGTCATCGGAGCTCGTGGCAGCAACGTGGAGAAGCGTTGCGAGAAGAGGCGATAAAGTCACCAGAGTGACTGATGCGTGAAGACATGGCCGCATGCGATTCTCAGGACGCATAAATGAGAGTTGCGCTTATAACATGCATTATTTACAAGAGAGTAGAGACATTAAATGGTATCAGCCGCTTTACTCGCGTCACAAAACACCAGCGACACACGACAAAGTGTAAAAATGTGCGCGCAAAGATGTAAGAGAAATACATATACATACGTTACTACGTTATCCCGCGACACGTAAATTTACAAGACACGTGGAAATCCTGCAAATAAAGTGCTATAAAACACAACTTGAAGGATGAACGCGACTAAACACATACGCTGGTAAGCGGAAAAATAGTGAGAAATAATGAGAGAAATGATAAAGTAAAATTTATACGAACGTATCCGTTCTATTTAATTCTTTGCTTTTGAGTTTACAGACGTTTCATGTTTCAATAATTCTCGTTACTGCGAAATTACAACGTGCCAGCACTTTGGAAGGGAACTGTCAAGTAGAATCGATACTTGTAATATTCACAGTGCAAGATGAATATAAAAATGTCAATATCTTATTAAATTTCAGCATCCCTCCAGTCACGCGGCGCGCACCGTCGAGTACACGTGCAGAGCTCAAAAGAGGAAAAATCCATAAACGAACACTTTTACCGGAAACGCTCCGACGTATAGATCCCTTTGAATTCGGGCAAACATGTCGAGATCGATCAAACGTATGCACGCGGATTGACGTGCAAATAAACAAATCGATGTACGTGCGATTCGCTTCGATTATCTCGAGAACGATAAATCAGGGATCGGTTCCATTACTCGTATTTTTAGTAACTCTTGACTACTTTCGTAAGCGTGATCGGAATGTTCACGTATCTTTTGCAAGACTATAAGTAAAATTTACTTCGCGAGAGTAAAGTATAGAATTACCAGAAACATGTACGTATGAAACAAATCGTTAGCGGCACGAAGAGAAATACATGTCTCTTTCACATATTGATGAAAGTAAATGGCTCTCTAACGTAGATTTAGAATATATTTTACGACGTATCGATAATTGTTATATTTCAAAAAATATTTTCGTCCAAGAATGTACGAAATCCTGCGAGAAATTTTTAATTTTCTGCCTGCTTCACCGAACTTGCTCAAGATTGTAAATGCTTTAGTAGCTTCATTACTTTAATATTTTAAAGTAATTGTTGATTAATTCATAAAGATGTGTTAATAAAAAAAGGATTAGAAGATTAAAATTCTTGTGAGAATAGATAACACATTGTTCTCCAGTTGATTTCTATTGAATCTCATCTTAATGAGTTTCGCGTAGATTAAAGTTTAATTGTCGAGATAATTAACATTGTAAAGTAGAAAGTTGCAATGACCAAGTTAAAACAATAGCCTTCCGCTACCTTTTACATAAAGAAAAAAAGTCTACTTCAAGTTGATCAAAGAATCCGTAGTTGGAAAGTGGTACTACAATAAATCTTGGACACTTTATATAGAGTATCCCAAGTATACTTTCTTTCAACCGCAGGCTTCATTTGATCATTTTCGTGTCGATTTTTCTTCAATTGAAGTTTGATCAAACTCCACACACACACACACGCGCGCGCGCGCGCGCGCGCGCTCACACACACATATATTTTCTTACATAAATTTTTAATATTTAATTTAATTTCAAAAAACTATCTCTCTTTAAAAACTAATTCTTTTCTAATAAAAATTCAATTCAATCGAACTATATTTGAAATTAAACGAGAAATAAGTTTTCCGTTTATTTGCATCTTTCAAACTTAAATAGAGAAAATAAATTTTCAATCGCGTTAAATTCAAATTAATTAATGGATCCGTAAATAAAGAAAAATATATGAGCAAAAATCTGAAGCATTCGATATAATTTAGAAAAATAATTAAGAAAATAAATACTCGTTACGATTTCGATTTCGAATTCTCCGTATTTCGTTACATCACTTCCTTAGTCATCTCCCGAGAGCGATAGGTGTGTAACGGAAGGCGAGGTAATTAAATGACACCGACTTGAATTTATGACTCACGATTCCCCATGCGTGTAAGCCATATTTTCACCAGTGGGAAATAGTACCGCGTATTTGCGAATCGCACGAATAGAGAATAGCAAGCATTACGAATGCAAAATTAGCGCGATGTAATTAATGCTCGCGGCATCATTGCTCCCTTTACATTTACGCATATACAGAATATTTTCAGTACAGTAATTTACAATGTCAAGTATTTCAATGTTATCACGATTCGTTATATGCACATTTTACTAATCTCTTTAGATATATTAAACATTTTTATAATACATATAGCTTTACGAATCCATAATTTTGTAAAGTATAAAAACTTAATAATTAGTTTTAAATTAATATATTTTATATTAATATACTTTATATTATTTTTATTTCATATTATTTTATATACTTAAAAAATATAATTCTCGTAAAATATGAACGTAAACTCAAAATAAAATAACGCACGTAAGTAAATGCTAGGCATAATTATATGTTTTGCACTTGATTAATGTGTCTCATAATTACGTAATTAATATTCTTTTATATTCTTATGACATGCTAAATAGATTTCTCTTTCTTTCTTGTTGTGCTTAAAAGGTCGTTACATATTTCTTCTCACTTTTATATTTTTATTATAATAATAACAACGTATATTTAATTTAATTGAAACCTATTCCGAATTTATTGAATGCTATCTTCAAGTAACACTAACATCGTTATGCAATCCTAGACTAGGAATTCGCAACTCAAACTCCTGCTGACAGTTTTCGTGACAATAAGAGCATTCTCAACTAGCAAACCACCGAAAGTTAAATTAACTTTCTCCGACACTTCGCAGTCGTATTGTCCCTTTTGCCGGCAGTTCGGTCAAATCCTACATGAAATACTTCGCAAGATTTCTCCTATCGATACATCGAGGGATCAAGAGAACGATGAACGGCACGAAATCACGGAAGATTACGGAGCCTGGGGAAGAAGGAGGTGCAACGTGAATGTATCAGGGCACGATTTCGAAAGTTGGCTGAAGATGAGCTCTAACTAAGTTGAGCCCCGCAAAATTGCCCCCGTGACAGGAACTTCGGAAGAACTGCAGTTATGAACGCGCGACCTGACGATGTTAATCAAAGAAGTTGTTACGACGAGGTCGTAAACGTCGTGGACCGACAATCCTTTTTTGTCTCTACGCTGTACCGCGTGTTGCCCGATAAAAGGTTCAGGTAAGATAAAAGTTTGCGCGGAACGTTATTTTCAGAATTGTCGAAGATTCCACGGAGTACTTGCGCGAATTACTAATATAAGAAGTGCATTTTCGCACATTTATCTCGTGGTAAAAATAATGATTGTTCGCAAATGATATCGGGTCACCGCAATTCTCTTCGTGCCGAGAAGGATTTTACTGACTATACGTTAATCAAGCTTATCAGTTAACGTAAATTAATTTTGAAATGATTAGCGATCGAGATTTCATCATTTGCGTGCATCCACAAACGTACCGATTTGTTCGCATATTTAGAATTCACATTAATTGCTACAAATGTATTCTATTGAGGGATTATTATTTAGTTCTTCTAATTTTTTATTACGTAATTTAAAAAATGTTTACCTATCTATTTCAAGCATATCTAACTAATACAAATATACTTGCAATGTTAATAAATAAAATTATCGCGCAATAAATTATGCTGTAGTCTAAAACGTTTACTTGTAAGATTGTTAATAAATGACAAAACCCTAAGGGCCAATAGTTTTCAAATTTAAACAGTCGCAATTGTGGATGCAAATGGGTTAACATGATTTCATGAGGCATAATACCTGGAGATTACATGATGAACCCACAGGGGCTAATAAAACACGATGTAATATTGATCGCTTCTAGTTTCTACAGTATTAAACCGTTAATGACAGTAGTCTTGATAAACGCATCGTCAAACGGATCTCTCCCGAAGAAGATCTCGACTACATCGAACAATTAATACCGCGAGAGTTGTATCTTGCGCGCCGTATTTAATATTACGGATATCGCAATGGCGAGTGAATAGGGGATTGGGAAGTAAACCGGGAATATTAAATTAAGAACTCTCTCACAGTGACCCACTTCCACTCACTCGAATTTACTCTGCTAACTCTTCGCGCCGTCAAAAAGGAGCATCTCTTATCCGCCACCGCTATATTTTCTCTGGAGAAGAGGGGGAGCCTCGGGGAGAAAAAAGAAAATCCTATAAAACGATTCGCGTTCTCCTCAAAGCCCATTCAACGCAAGTCAAACGATTCGACATCTCAAATCTCGCTCCTGTTTTTCCTACCCTTTTCATCCCTTTCTTTTTTTTTTCCGTGCTCCAAACGATCAAAGATCGCTTTCCAGTGAGTAACTATTGACTCTCTCTTTCGGAAACGTTAACTTTAAATGGTAATTTCCAAGTTTAACCGAAAATCCCCCGTGCAGTTCGCTTCGCACACGCCCCGCTTTTACCACGCGTGCACGCTGATGGTGCACCGCGGCAGCAGTACTGACCTTGACTTTCCGACATCTCCGAGCGGCGATGGATCTTGACTGTCTCCTGAGTGCCTCCAGAGGAACGCGTTGCCTTCAGGATCCGCGCCGGCGGATGCACCACCACGACACAGCCGCACCACCACTACTTCTTCCCCCGCGTTAGCTTCAAAAGATAAGAGCCGACAACTGGTTCCGCTCGCGTGCAACCAATCGAACGCGAACTCACGGGAGGAGAGGCGATCACTGAAGTCAGAAACTGTGGCGGGAACGGGCTTTCCTCGACGCGAAAGGGATTGCGACCGGCAGAAGTTACGGTGCCGTCGACACGAAGGGATACATGCGGACGCGCACTCTTTCTCGTTCGTTCTCTCGCAAAGCGGCACGACGAATCGGTCGCGACGCGGCTTGGGCGGTGACTGAGCGCGAGGACCAGAGGCGTCCCGACGCTCTCTCGGAGTCACCCCCACTTCCACCCTCGTCTTTCCGCGATATCATGCGGACAGATAGATAATACCTGCCAGAATTCCCTTGCCCTTCCCGTTGCTAACGTAATCAACGAGATAAGTAAGTTTCACTTTCGCTGCTCTTCGGAGGTTACCCTTTTCCAGATACTTTGATGTTTAGCCTTTTGGTAGTAGCGAAAACTTTATCTTCTATATATATAAATTTATAGATTCATCCATAATTTTCTACTTCAATTGTTACGAAAAGTTATATAATAATTTTCGTAAAAATTAATTCTTCTCTAAGCAGAAAAATAAAAATAACCTTTTTCCAATACTGGATAAAAGATTAAGAGATTATTAGATCATTTTATAAATTAAAAAAAATCATTTAAAAGAAGTATTAGTTAATATTCAATTAATAATAGAAGTATTCAGATTCTTTATCATAGCACAAGTAACTAAACTTTGAAAATTTATCTTTTTGAATATGTATGAGATATACGTATAACGCTGAATTGCGTATTACGTAATGATGTTTTCAGCATTTTTTTAAATTAAACATGAATTGAATTGATATTAATACTAATTATATTCTATGTGTATTAATCTGAATGGTAATATATCATTAAAGTTGTAATTATTGAATTAATATATAAATCTTGTAAATCGCATAAATTTGTATTAAATAATTTTCTCGTAAATTATATATGCAATATATAGAGCTAAATATTACAATTAAATATAAACTATAAACATTTACTTTAAATAATCTATTATTAGACTTAGAATTACGTTAAATTATTCAGTTTATATTTGCTATGTATCTATATCTGTTAATCCTTATTTTAAAAATGATACTTGTTATATATAACATAAGCTCTCCTTTTTTATTTTCATTATAAATTAAAAGGAGTAGGGCCCCAAAATATGTATCATATTTTTTCATTGATATATTCAATCATTTTTATATTCGCGATTTCTAATTAAATGATTATTTTAATAAAAATATTTTTAAGATTTTAATTCGATTAATATCACTATCTCTATAAAAAAATAGATAGCTTAATCTCTCAATAAACTGAATTAAGTTCTTAGCATTTTACTAATTGTAAAAAAATTAATATCTGTCGCGTCAGAGACAAGCTTATCGGTCTTTATATCAGTATAGTAACCGACCATATTCACTGCTGAATTCGAAATCATCTAACTGGCTATTAATATATGATGAGATATTAATTTTTTACGCTTTACTTCGCACGAAGAAACGCGGTAGCGTCTCTCGCCAAGTACGTTTTACAAGTATTAATTTACACATATCATTCATTACTCCACTCTAAGGAATTTGAAAAAAAATTTTCTATTTCACGCTAAAATATTTGTTGAACGTATATACGAGTGCGTTCAAGTCTATTCATTTTAAGACAAATGAATCTGTGAAACATTAAATTTTTATACTGTTGTGTCAATCTAAGATACAAAATCTAAACATAAAATCTAAATATGTATCGTATTCACTTTTCACAACAATTCTTTTTTCACAGATTCCTTATGTTAATTGAAATTGAGAATTAACTCACCAGTACAATGCGCAACAGCGGAGTTAAAAACTGCATCCGAAGCTACGTTGAACTGTAATATACAAATATATAAATACATAAATATATAAATACACAAATATATAAATTACATTTATATATATAAATATATAAATGTAATAATATAAAAAAGCAAATAAGAAATAAAATAAAATATCTCTTTACCTCATAGTTGCTCCGCCGTTACTCGATGCCTCCCAGGCCTCCTCCTCCTCTCAGACTCCTTGATTACATTCACGTAACACTCACTCGCGAAACACGACTAATTACGATCGCGCGCAAACTAATTATCGCAATACGATGAACGCGCGAAACTTTGTACGGCACTTCCGAAGTTAAAACTGCAAAGTTAAAAAACGCGATAAATTACACGCAACTTACACGAACTTTTTATTATTTGAAAACGCAATGTCTGTAAGTCCTTTCTTGAAACTTCGTTGAAGTAATAACATAAATTACGTAGATCTGTAATCATAACAAAAATAAAGTCTAAATTATAGCAATGTTCAAAATAATTAATCTTGCAAAAATAATTATTAAACGCGGATTAATTTTTTTTATTTATTATTTGAAAGATATTTATTTAAAACGTTCTGCAATCTGAGAAAAAATCTTATCTTTCTAAATTACGAGGTTCTTGAAAATATCAAAATTTTTATTTTACAAGATAAAGTTAAAATTTTTAAATCTTAAACATAATATTTTATATAAAAGTGTCCAGTTACGATATTAATTTGATAACAATAAAGTACGACATTTTACGTGATACTCTCAATGTTAAATTGATGTGCTCTTTCGCGAAATATACGAAATACTTAATAAACGTTTCACACGTAACAGCATTTCACTGCTTGAAACATTCAAGCTGGCGATTCGCGTGTTACAAATGTTATCAGTCGGAATTATCCTTAAACTGGGCAAAAAAAAAAAAATTAATGCGCGCGAGGTACATTTCATGAAAATCGTTAAAGAAGTAATTGCCGGCAATAAATGTGCCAGCGAAACGATACAACTCTCATTTCCTTTCAAACTCTAAGGTAATGAACGAAATATCCGCGTCGAGATGCAGCCGTGCTTGCAAATCGTTAAAATTGTAACAGTTAATTATTCGCGCGAATTAACACTCGCGACGTGTTCGCAAGGAATAATCACGTTTTTTAAGGAAGAACGATTACGACGCGATCGTGCGAAAGTAAATACGCCAAGTTAGAATTCAAGTTCGACACGTTCGGCACTGCCGTCGCGTGTCGCTTCGATTCGCACGAACGACGGGATCAAGCGCGCCAAGTGCGTACCTCTGCAAACAGGTATCCATCACTTCGACAGCCGAAAACTAATTGCGCGGCATGCAAATGCGTATGGTAAGCTCTCGATACTGCGGCGCACGGAACGATACTGCGTTGCTCACCGCCACGAGATGATTTTGTCCTCGAGCGGTAATCACGCGTCAACAAAGCGCGCCGCATACACCGACCAGGGCCAGTGTGTTTTTTTTCCGAAATATTTTACTGCATTCCAGCGTAGACCTTTCGTAGTACTTTGAGAGAACCGCGACGCCGGTTGTTCCGATTCATTCCGTGTCCACCGCGTTACGTTACTGGCGACGAAGTGTCCGAGAATGTTGGCAACTTCGCGCGATATTACGCGAGTCAAGCGGAGGCCTAGTAGAAACATACAACTGATTAATAAAAGATTGAAATTAAATATCGCGCACGCGATACGTATCGGACTCGTAAATCTATGTGATTTAAAATCGAAAGGTGGTTATTTCGCGAAGCGCGATACGCAGAAATGTAATCGTCGCCTTGTCGTTCGCTCGCGCCATAAATCCTAACCGGACTTTTGTCGCGGTCGCGGAAGCTTCGATAAAAATTTTGCTGTTTCACGGGCGAATTCGCGCTGCGCCGACTGCGCAAGTTTCCATATACTGTTAAATATGAGTAGATGAGTGGACGATACTTAACTGATTCAAGGCGTCGCGACGCTGCTCGGCTCGAGATCGATCCTTTCCGCGTCGGCCGCGTTCCGCTAATAACGACGAAAGTGACGGCAACTTCGCGCGATACTACGCGAGTCAAGCGGACGGCTATTAGAAACATACAATTGATTAATAAAATATTGAAATTAAATATCGCGCACGCAATATGTACGGACTCGTAAATCTATGTGATTTAAAATCGAAGGCGGAGCGCGATACGCAGAAATGTAATCGTCGCCTTGTCGTTCGCTCGCGCCATAAATCTTAACCTTTTGTCACGGTTGCGGAATACGCGGAGTTTCGATAAAATTTCGCCGTTTTACAGACTGAATCAACGCTGCGCCGACTGCGCTGGCTACGCGAATCTCAAACACTGTGTATATGGGAGTGAACGACGATTATATTTACCCATTAAATACGTCGGAATCTGTGTCGGCCGCTTTCTATTAATGACGTCAAAAGTTCGAAAACAGCGGCTACTTCAGCCCGATTACGACGCGAGTCAAACTAATGCCTGATTATTGAAAATATATATTCAATATGTTCTCGAATAATTTCTCGTATAATTCATAAATCCTGATATATATAGGTTAATTTAATTATAATAAATAATTCTAATAATATGAACGCAAAATATGTATAATATTTAATCAGAAATAATCTGTATATTATGGTTATTATTATGGTTATATACTGTATATTATGGTTATTATATAATCGTGATTACAAAGCACATATAAATAATTGCTAAAATTATTTACACGAAAAATTTAATTATCAATATTTACCGATGTGTCAAATATACGCACTTCGATACATCGATACATCGTTGCGTTTGTTGTGTATATTGAAACCATGTTAACGCGAAAAGTCTGTTATTGAATGTTGAATAAAAGTAATGTAGATATCAAATTTTCTATAAGTGCCTTTTGTAAATCGATAAGTTTCCTAAGAAAAAAATGTTTGAAACAAAGGTGCTTGATTCGGAGTACAACGCGCTGAAACGCGGGTAAGTTAGAGGTTAGGAAAGCCCAGGTTATATTCTTTTATCAGATAAAAGATAACTATTCCTTCTATATTTCAGAGAACATCACGTTATTCTTCAGGAATACAATGACATTATTGAAGAGCTCAAACGGGAATTGGAAATGTGCAAAGTAAGCTTCCCATTGACAGTCCGTTCAATATTAATGCGATATATTTTCTCTTTCTAATTTTATCTTGCTCTTAAAGAGTCATATATAGCAACAATTTTATATTTATGCTTATCTCTTTCTAATTTTATCTTGCTCTTAAATAGTTATATATAGCAACAATTTTATATTTATGCTTATGATACGAATACTTTTTTACAGACGGAACAAACTGGCATTCGTTCTGAGTTACAAGCGTTGCACTTTGAAAGTAAGAATAGCAATGATACTATACGTGATTATATTTCACGTGTCCACTCAGAGGAATGTGGCAGCGAGGATGTGCACAATAAAATAATCGCGAATTTGAAGGAGCACATCACAGTTCTACAAATGGAGAAGGACTCTGCAGTGCAACTGTGGCAGGTGTCAATGAAAGCAGTGGACGCTTTAGAGCAAGAATTGAAAACTCGCTCGATAGACAATAGAGATGCCAAGTTTTACGAGGAGCAATTGAAAGATGTCAGGCAATCATATTCAGAAGCTATAAAGGCTTTAGAGAGCAAGTTACTTCAGGCCAAGGAAAATTTTGCAAAGCAACAGTCCCTGTGGATGTCGAGTAAGGAAACGATAGAAGCTCTAAAACGAGAAAAACAAGATTTAACAACGAGATGTCAGGAGCTCCAACAAAACATTCAGCAGAAAGGTCAGTGATTTATGTAGTTTTATTTAATTTGAGACACGAAAAAGAAAATCAGTAATTTTATTTAAAAGATAGGAATAGTCAGCAGACAATAAAATCGTTAACGGAAGAATTGTCTGCTGCGAAGGCAGAGATACAGATGATGAATCACTTAAAGTCAGACTTGGAGAGGAGACTGAACGAGAGTAGAAGAGTGACCAGCAATATTATGGCGAAAAACGAAGAAACTAAGTGCAAGATGGCCGAAGCTCTCGATCTGATAGAATCTGCGGTAAAAGAAAAGGACTTTGCATTTCAAAGAGAGGCACAAATAGCAGAACAAAACGCCAAATTGGAAACTCGATTGATTTCCGTTACCGAAGAACATATTGTTAAGATGCGACAAGAAATTACTAAATTGAAAGATGCTCACGAGCAGAATGTAAAGAAATATTTATTAGAAATTAAAGAGCTAAAATCAGAATTACGGGAAAAGGCGATGTTATTGGATCGAACACAAAGAGAGAGTAAATTAGCGGAGGAGGAACTGGAAAAGATGCGTCGGGATTCCGAGGAGTTATTGAAAAAATCAACTGCAAAAATTCTGACCTTCGAACAAGCGTTAAAACAGACGGACTCTAAATTGGAAGCTTGTAACGAGATTTGCAAGAGACGATATAATTTAGAGATGCAACAGTTGCGAGAAAAGATTGCTAATTTGGAAGTAAAATTGGTAACTTCGAATGAGAAACTAAAGCAAATTCAACAACAGAACTCTATGGATGTACGAGACCGTATCAAATTAGCTGATGAAAGGACGAAGGACGCGATTGATCGCTACGTTAATTTAGAGGGTCAATTAGTCAAAGCTACAGATGACAAGGAATCTTTGGCGATAGAATTGAAATCGCTGCAATCGGCTTTCGATCGCGAGATACAGAAGAGAGATTACGAGCGAAGCACATTGGAAACCAAAATCCACGAGTTAGAAGCGAATCTTCTGAAAGAGAATTACATAATGGAGGGTAAATCAGGGACCAATATTTCTCCAATTCAAGTTTCCTCACAACATCGGGCGGATACAAGCAAACATACTTTAGATATACGGTAAATAATTTTCTTTTATATATTTTAATATATTTATAACATGCATTTTTTAATATATTTATATATAATATACTTACATAAAATAAATAACAATTTCGCTTTGAATGGCTTAAAAATCTATGTTTTTCAGAGTTGAAAATATGGACCACAATTGGCAGTCTCTGTTAACTGAGCAATTGAGTAAGCAACGAGACCATTTTGATAAAAAAATTAGAGAGATGACGCAGCATGTGACAATTCATCAAAAATTAAGCAGAAAGTAATAAAATCCTATTTAAATGTATAAACTATCTAAAAACTTGCTAAATGACAAAATTTGATTTATTTAATTTTATTTTAAGATGGAGAGACGAAGCAAAATCTTTGACGGCACGATTTCAAGTAAAGTCTAAGGAGTTACGTGGAAAAATTAAATCGTTACGGAAAGAGAACGTCGAATTACATAAAGCACTCCTAATTTGTAAACAGCAATTTACTCAATTCACAACAGACACTACTCAACACAGGTTTGTACTATAGTCTTACAGAAATTGATTCATATCAAAATGGTATTTTCTTTTTACTTATATTTCCTTCTCTCTTTTCTAATTTTAGTTACGTACAAGGCTCCGAGACCAGGTGACAATATCCTATACTGAATACAGAACAATCCCACGATATCTCATTGTCAGATGCTGTAAATATTACAGAACCGTTGGCTTTATTTATCAAAGAGATACAAACCTTAAGAAGCAACGTTAATTCTTTATTTAAATTATTTCCTACCTATCTGATAATAATGTTTAACGTCAAGTTTATTCTTTGGAAATGATGCAAGCTGTGAATAAACTAGGAAACCAATACAACGTCTCATCTTCTGCCTGCTTGTCCAACCAAGCCAGTCCTTCCTTCATCATGTGATCCAGAGCCTTCTGCGCTCTGTCCTCCTCCCATCTTAACTCTTTACACAGAATAGATTTGGAGACGTAGGCGTTTGTGGACAAACTAGCCTGACGCAACACCGCGGTATGGTCCATGCTAAGTTCACCAGGTATTGACTGCACCAGATACTTTCCCCTGCCGATGGGAACTACAGAGAAGCCATTGCCAAATATCTTCAGCTTCTTCGCAGCAGCCAGCAGATCTTCATTGGTGATCTCCTGATGCTCCTTCCTGCGTCCTCGAGCTTGAATCAGACGCGTTCTCAGCTCATCAAGCGAAATCAGACCGCCGTTCTTGTAATTCGTCGCCATACAGACCTCGACGATCTGGACGGCAAGCTCGTAGTAAAAGTCACCGATACCCAGCACCGACCAGAAACCCTTGCCGGACGCCAGCGGGTCCACGCCTATCGAAGCGCACATCTCCGTGAATTGGCGACGGAAATTTGCATTTTTCTTGATCTCGTTCTTGTGCTTCGACGCGAACTCCTCGAGATTCACGCGAAACGTCTCCATATGCTTGGTCATCTGCTCGAATTGATTCTCCTGGATTTCCGTACCTTTATCCCGGTACTTCTCCTGCTCCAACAGCTGCTTCTGTATCGCGCCGACTCCCGCTTTTCGTCTCATTTTGGATGTTAGACTGAAAAGATCGCTCAGCTCTTCGGGACCGACTTTGTCTAGATTGAATTATCCTCTGCACTGACAAGAACCCCGAGAATGAATATACTCGTCAACTCCTATTTTGAATAGAAGCCGTTTACCAAGGTTTGTAGATGGACGACGGGAGGGGAAGTAAGGTCTTCTCGTGAGCACCCATTTTGGAGTTTCGAAGTATGTGTGAGTGTGTGTTGTACGAGAAGAATAGAGTAGTTGTGTGAGTGAGTTAACATATGGAAGCATAGTCATTGGCCA